>JADRCD010227118.1:0-72955 GCA_019843815.1 Montemys delectorum
GACTTCCAACCAGCAGCTGAAAGTTAGAGCCCAGCAATTCCTACTGAGATAGAACAAAGGCTGCATTGCTTAGTCTGCTTCGAGGCTACAGGTGTTCATCACCTAAGCTAGCAGCCTTTTATCCTCAGAAAGAGCAAGAAGGTTTTTTTTTTTTTTTTTTTTAGGACATTTTAGAAGTCATCATCAGCATTTCAGTACAATTAGAGAGCTAGAAAGCTCTAAGCCCTCATACTTTAAAGCCATCACCAGAGTCCTACCTACTCTGTGACTCCACTGCTACCCAGCCCCGGGCTGGGAGCTCCCAGCAGCTCATCATTGGCCTCCTATGATGGCAAGTCATCGGAATGAAAAACTCTTGTCAATACATGAGTCCAGGGAAAACTGCTCTTCCCAATTGCAGATAACACACTCAAGCTAGTAATGTAGCTTAGAGACAATGCCAAACATGTCCCTCTTTCCATTTCCCACAACTCCACATCAACTTGGACACGCCATTTAACTTTTAGGATGTGTTCAAAGTATTTGTAAGTCTGTCTACATGACTAGTACCCTAAGGAGAAGGATACAGTCCATAAAAGAAAAAGGATATCTTAACCACACCCTGCCCCTCTGCTGCTTTGCAATCCACTATTCGATGATGTATTTAAATGAACTCTGTTAAGTCCTTTACAATATGGTAGTCTCAGTACACAGTCTAGGTTAGTGTGCTTCATGGTGGCGCTAATAGAAACACATGGTCAGAAATCCAAGAAAATAAATTTATTGAACTTTGAAGGGAAAAATCCACAGACATAAAAGAAAGTTAAATATAGACTGCAGGACACAACTAGTCATATGGTGAATAATGGCTTGTGTGGCCAGCAAAGTACCAAAAAATGACATTCTGGGACTGATTGAGGTATTTAGCTATTTTTGGCTATAGAAACGTGGTCAGCCTATGGTGAAATGGTAAGATAGTTTATCAAAACACACATCTTTAAGCTGAATAGATTCTAAGTTGATGATACTTCATATGAACTAAATCATGTAGCCATTGGAGAAACCATAGCAGCAAGGTAGCAGAAAAACCTATTAAAATCTATTACAAAATAACACAGTGAACCTTAAACACCCAAGGCTCGATTTTCACTATCTCTCTTGCATGAAAAAGATTTCAGAATCACTAAAGATTAAGTTTGTTTCCCCACAAAGGTCTTGGCAAAATGGTAAATACCATTAAAACTTAAAGGTAATTTTAAAGTTTCAGGTATCTAAAAAATATTTAAAATGAGATATATTCTTCAGTCAGCTGAGAGTCATCTTTCTCCCATAAATCTTTTGGGGGGGTGCTAACCCAAAGAACTATGTTTCTGTTATTACAGAATCAAAAAGTAATTTTATATTGTATGTTTTTCTACCTTATTTGAGGTCAGTTGTCCTGGGAGGGTAAGTAAGAAGTAATGAAATACTGCTTACTATTTAAACGGCAGCTTATCAAAGGCTTGATAATAAGGTTTGTGTTACTTGTTTAATTACTTCTGAATTGTGCTTTGTGACTGGGAAGTCATTTATTCTGTCCCTTCTTCTCCCTGAATTAAAAGTATGTGTCTGGCTGTGAAACAAAGATCTACGTCTTTAATTTCCTATCCTTTTATCTGCTGACTTTACCCCCTCTGCTACTGGATTTCACATATGTGAAAATTTTCCTTGTACACACTAATTCTTACACACTAATTTATAGGTTACTATAAAAACCAAGCTGTGTTTGAAAGATGGAACTGTGCAGATGTGAGAGCCCCTTCCTCCTCCTAATCCCTGGGCTCTCAATCCTTGTGCTTCTGAAGCTCTTCTGCATCCTAGCCAATCACACATCACTTCTACTTCTCTTACATGTAGCCTCGTGGCTTGAATGGAATTTTCAAAGAAAGCATTTTTTCCATTATTATCATTTCTGTTACTGTTTGGTGTATGATACATTGACCCATATTAAAAAATTAAAATTTTCAAAATTAAAAAATATTCATTTACAAATTTAAAATGGGTTTGTTCCAATAATGCAGGTTATTAGACATTTTTAGAGTTAAGAAGTTTTGGGAGTTATAAAAAGGGCTTTGTAAAAATCTAACTTGTTTGTTTTTCTTTAGGTTCATTGACCAAAACATTAAATCTTCTTTACATTGTAGCTGCTACATCCTAAGATGGATTGTTGTGAACTACAATGTATGTGTAGCATATTATAAAATACTCATGCTTAAAGTGTAAATTATTAAAAATATCTTTATCAGTTTCATGTCAAAATAAATGCTTTGCATATCCAAACTAGTTTTACCTTCTCACCTAGAGTTTTAGTTCCCAGTTATTTAAAAAAAGAAAAAGAAATCAGCCTGTGCTATAATCTGCATTCAATTTCCTGAACTGCAAAAGCCACCTGATTGTTTTGCTTTTTCAAAAAGCATGATCTACATACATGAAAAACGTAGCTATTTAATGCTTAGTATCACAAAATTAAGACCCACAGTACAGACAATGACTGCCACTATACAGTCTTAAAGACAATTCTTTAAAATATTTATAATTCACAATGGGAGAATCTATCTGATTACGAATTCTTGATTTTCCACGTTATGCTAATGTTTCGACATTTCCAGAAAAGGTATTTTAGAATAAACATTCACTCTCACGCTCTCCCAACACAGATTTAAAACATAGTTTTGGTTTAAGGGTTCTTGCCCAGCCTTTTCCTTGCCATTAAAGATAGGAAAGGCTACTGCATGATTTTGTGCAGTTGGTCTGTGCTCACATAGCCACACGAGGACAGAAACTTCTTTTTGTCAGGCAAAGGCAAAGGCAGAGCAGTCGCGTTGAGTATAAGGCCCCTTGGAGACTGCACGGTGTGAACCGTGGTGTAGTCTGGGACAGGCATCTCAGCATCTGGAGCAATATGTGCTGTCTCGGACATCCGGGCAGTAGTGGTAAGGCTTTCCGTGGTGATGTAAATGTCCTCTTGGTTAAAGCTTGGTTTTACACATGGTGTGGCCTCCATGCGTGGGGCCACAGCGATGCACTTTTTGGCATCTGACTCACAGAAGTAGGCACTATTCATGCTGTAATTTTCTTGGCAGGGTGTAGCCACCTCCGGCTGGGTGTTGCCCTGGGCTATCCCTGCCTTAATCTTTTGGCCTGGGGAAAGGACTACACCACCTGCTGGTGTAATGTCACTTACTTGGGCATAAAAGTCAATGTTTGCCAGTGACGTGGGATTGCTCATTGGTGTAGAGGCGAGTTGGTCGGTTGACTCAGTTTCACTGCCCAGAAGTGGCTGTGGCTTGTCTTCCACTGTCAGGGTAATGGAGGGGTGCAGAGAGCCAAGTGAAGCCTCATAAGGGGAGTTCTTCAGGTTTTTCTGGTCAAGGCACAAGAGATCAGCTTCCGCTTTTAACTTCTGTGGCTGAGTAAACTCCGAGGTACCATCACATATGTCACTGGTGTGGAAATCACTATCCAAAATGTCAGGGTCATAACAGCTGGTACGTCCAGAATCGTCATCCTTTGCTCCAAGGATACCGGCTGATTTCTCATGGTCATTGCTTAGAAGTCTGTCAGTGTCGGACCCTTCAGTCTTCTCATCCGCGTCTGCGTCATCAATATCTAGCTCAATGAACTCAACCCAAGAATCATCATTGTAGAAGTCGGGTTTGTAGTTATCATGAATGCCTAAGATGGTGTTCACCTCCTCCAATTTTCCTTCCTAGGAGGCAGGGAGAAAGTGGAGATCTATGAAAAACAACTCAAAAACCATTATATAACTTTATATAGGATTTAAGAGATAGATATATGAGATTTCAAAACAAACCAAACAAAAACCAAAGAAAGAAAAAGAAATCCCCCCCCCAAACCAACGCCAACAACCAAACCAAACCAAACCAAACCAAACCAAACCAAACCAAACCAAACCAAACCGAACAAAAAAACAAACAACAAACCAAACAACCACCACCAACCCTCTCAACAGAGGACAGTATTCTTGAGGTACTACTTAATTGAAGGATTCACAATGTAGACTTAGTTACCTTGAGAAGATCTGGATCAATCCCTTTAATCTTTGGAACTGGGACTGGGGGTAAAATCAGCATCTTAATCCTTGGAAACAAATAAAGTGTTATTTTTACATCTTTATTTTACATCTTAAAAATTATCTCAAAACGGTAGAAATGAAAAATTGCCAGCACTATCACTTATTCTAGGCATCCTTATAATATTTGGTATAAGCAGAATATTTGACAGAGATGGAGAGTTCTAAGCAGTAAGTAAGGGGCAAAAGTCACAGGAGGAAAACATCACTCAAAGGCCTTCATTTAAGATCATTTAGCTAAATTGTGGTTTAACTCTATTTTTTTTTCTCTTAGCACTAATGATGAGTAGTCAATTTTAGAACTTGGCAATGAGGAATCTAATTCTGTCTAAAACCAACTTCCATTTAACTTATAAACAAGACATGAATAAGATACTTTTAAAGCATATAACACCAAATAGAAAACAAGACAATCAATAAAATGGAACCAAAGTTATTTTCAACCTTGGAAAACAATGGGTTGGGCTAAGCACTACACAGTCCTTAGTAACCAAAACACATTGGAGATGATTTCTAGCCAACATGATATTGTATGCATTACTTAAAGTAGGTCAGACTAATCCGAATTATCTCTAATAAGTTTAGATTTGTATGTATACTACTAAGATGTATTTACATTTTTTCTTTAAAATATTGAAACTATTTTTCTTTAAAAATCTATTACTAATATTTTTAACTGAAATTTAACTCTCTTTCCCCTTTCTTTTCTTTTTTCCAGCCCCTCTAAGTTGCCCTCTCTAGAATCCCACCTCTGCTGCCCCCAACAACCAGCCCCCCTTTGTTTCCTCTTTAGAAAAGAGAGGTTCTCCAAAACAAGTTAGAGTAACACAAGGCAAAAGCCTTCTATCAAGGCTGGATGGAGAAGGCAACCCAATAGGAGTAAAAGAGTCTTAAAAGCAGGCAAAAGAGTCAGGGATACCCCTGCTCCCACAGTTAGGATTGCCACAAATTCTCATAGCAAAATCTTCACTCCAAAATAGGAACCAAAATTACAGTGTGGACCTGCAGTCACTCAGTCTCCCTCTTCTGATGTGTGGGGATCCAACTCTTTCATGAATCAATAACTCTGAGTTGGCCATATGGTGGGAACAAGCTCAGAGGAAAGGTAACCTGGGTTGAACTGTGTCCAAATTTGCTTGATTCAACTGCAAATGTCAATACAAACCTTGCCGGATTTCACTTTCAATTATTTGGATTATAACAGAATAAAGTTCTTTCATAAAACTTGAAAGACATATTTATCCTGGAGTCCTTAGTATCCCTGGGATATCGAGCAATATGGAAAAAAAAAACAACTTTTGGGATTGTGTGTTAGTTCTGTGCCAGTTGATGTTATTTTCTATCATTTCATGCTTTTATCATAAGAGGCAAATTTTGGTAGTGATACAGGTTACTGTAAGAAAATTAAAGAAATTGATTCTTTTTTTTTTTTTTTTAATCACAGGAAAGTGGGAATGCAATAAAGATTTTGAACAAATTTCACAGTCTGTTAATTTTGAATGAGCATTCCAATTTGGGCAGAGCCTCATTATTCATAGAGAAATATATGTTCAGAACTTATGGTGCACATACTCATTTATTCTGCCACAGAGAAAATGAAACCATGTTTGCGGGAAAATGGATGAAACTGGAGATGCTTATGTTCAGTAAAAAAAAAGGCACACACATAAAAACAAATGTCACCACGTTTTCACTCAGGTACAGAATGGGGATTTAAATTTCTCTATATAGGCACACATATGCAGGAAACAAAAGTAGAAAGGGCGCTATGAGAGGTAAAGAAGAGCTCGAAAGGAAGGCAAAGGCCAGGGAGCATAATGTAGTATATAAGGAGAAAACAGAAGAGGGCTCTGCTTGAGAGGATAAAGAAAACCAGAAATGGGAGGAGAGTGGAGGAGAAGGAGGATGGTGGAGCAGGAAAATCGGAGAGAATAAGAGGAAAGCAGGATGTTGCATATCCATGGAAATACCACTGTGAAGCCAATTCTTTGCCTCTTAAGCAAAATAAATTAATAATAAGAAAACAAAACATCATTTTAGTTAGAGGCTGATGTTTGATCTCAGTGGGAAGGTATTTGCCTAGCATGCTTGCGGCCTTGGGTAGAATTTTTAGCATCACATAAAATTGAGATGGTGAAGGCAGGAGGATCAGAAGTTGAAAATTATCCAGTCTGGGCAAAACAAAACAAAGACTAATATATATTTTTTGAAGTGGTACTTATTGGAGAGGATGATATTGTTCCATACATTGTTAGCTAGTGTTAGTAGTCAACCTCACGTGTTTTCTTGGCCTTCATGACCTGACATGGACCAGTGTTAAGGGTGAATGGTTTTCTACACACAGCAATTTTATTTACTACAGTTCCATATAAAATTTGGAATTTCATTGGCTCTATAGACTAATGAACTCAAATCAATTAATTTGACTTGAATTGGTATTATTCAAACTCTTACTTAAAATTCTAAAGATAAGTTCACTTTCTTAAAAAGACTGAAAACCCTGTTTTTTTTAATTGTAGTATATATGTTTGCAAAACAGGAATGTGGCTAAAAAGCTAAGTTCAAAATGAAATTACACAGTGAGTTTTTCCCCTCATTTACATTATGATATTGATGATGAAACCCTGTTGAAAATGAAGTTCATTTAGTTGAAGTCTTTCAGTATTGACACTCAAGAATGCTGGCATTACCTGAATTACTTCTACTAAAATTCTATTTAAGGATGGCTAATTTTGAGGTGTAAGAATGCTGGATTATTACAACAACTAAAAGCCTATACCACATATTTGTTCCTATATTCCATTTTGAGTCACTGATGCCTCTTGACTTCAGCTGAAGAGCTTGATTTCAATTTTAGATAGAGCAACTAACTATTGGTGGCCCAGAAATGAGGGACTTCCCAGGACCCAGGGCTTACAGTGCAAAGACCAACTGAGTCCTGGAATCTTGAAGTAGTACTAGAAAGCTCAAGATCACACATGATGTTGAAACTACATTGAATGGAAACAAAGGACAAACTGTAGCAATATATTTTCCTGCATGTTGTATAAAACATTTTCTGTAATCTAAGTTTTTTTTCCAAAAGAAAAATTGACATTTTGTTGTTCAAAGTGATTTAAAAGATCATGTGGTGCATACAGATGTAGATTTTCAGAGAGGGTAAGTGATACAAAGAAGTTCAAAGAGCAGTGGTTGAATAGCTGTACACAAGTCTCCAGACTCCAAGAGAACACAAAATAGAATTTCTCTAAACTCTGAAGGCTCCTTCAGCAGAAGAATGAATAAAGAAAATGTGATACATTCATAGAATAGAGTATTGCTCAGCTGTTAAAGACAATGACATCATGAAATTTTCAGGCAAATGGATGGAACAAGAAAAACATCATCCTGAGTGAAGTCACCCAGACCCAGAAAGACAATCATGGTTTGTATTCACTTATGAGTGGATATTAATACAAAGTCAAGGATAATCATGCTATAATCCACAGACCCAGAGAGGCTAGGGTAGAACCAAACAAGACTAGCAAAACAGTCAGTGAAATGATGCCTATGACGATCTGCTATACTCAGAGATTGGTGCCTGACTCAGTTGTCATCAGAGAGGCTTCATTTAGCAACCGATGGGAACAGATGCAGAGACCCACAGCCACACATTAGGCAGAGCTTATGGAATCCTACTGAAGAGGGGAAGGGGGATTATAGGAGCCAGAGGTGTCAAGGACACCACAAGAAAACCTACAGAATCAACAAACCTGGACCCATAGGGGCACACTGACCCTGAACCAATAATCAGGGAGCCCGCATGGGTCCAACATAGACCCTCTGTATATATGTTAGAGTTGTGTAGCTTGGCATTTTTGTGGTACTCCTAACAGAGAAGGCAGAGGTTGTTTCTGATACTTTGGATGCTTCTGGGTCCCTTGTCCTCCTACTGGGTTGTCTTATCCAGCCTTAGTGTGAGAGGATGTGCCCAAGCTTCCTGATTTAAGCCATCCATTTTTTAAGGTGAACCATGACAGACGACAGACTGAATGTAGGTGTGGTAAAGGTAAAACCAGACATTAACATTTTCTGAGTTAATTAAGACAGCCACTCATGCTATACAAGAGAACATTTCAAATAACACACAGGAGTACACATGGATATGAGAACTTGTAAAAACGTATTAAAGAGAGTGCTCACACCTACCTTTGCTGCTTGGAAAATATAACTACAAATAGCATCACTGCTACTCCAAATATTCCAAAGATAATAATTAAGAACCATGGGAACCGGAAATCTAAAACAGGAAAGAATATTTCACTAACAGAATTATGAATAACCCAAGCAAAGTTTACACTTGCACTGCCCTTTCCCACTTGAAAATATCTGTCAATTTGAATTCGTATGGCAAAGTTAGTGTTTCACTTCATAACCATGGAAACACAGTAGGATGGCTTTGGATTTTTCTTTCCTAAGCATACAGAATGCTTGTCCATTGCTTAAATCCCTTTATGTGTGTGTGTGTGTATATATATATATATATATATATACACACACACACATATGTATATATACACATGTATATATATACCTACATATATATACATATACATATATGTGTATGTATATATATACACATATATACACACATATATATTTACACACATACATATACATGTTACACACATATACATGTACATGTTACACATATATACATATACATATATATGATGATGGTCACCTCCTCACTTTCTCTCAAATTCTTGGCCTCCCTCTTTTTCTTTAACTGTTTTTAAGTATATATATATATATATATGTAAAAACATATACATATAGATACATGTATATATGTATACATATACCTATATGTATATACATGTAAGTACATGTGTATATACACATTTTAATATGTGTAAAATATATACATATGTAACATCTTTAATATATGTGTATATATGTATATATTACATGTATATAATATATTTTACATATATAATATATGTAAAAACAGTTAAAGAATAAGATGCCAAAAATTTGAGAGAAAGTGAGGTGATGGCCATCCTCGTGGTGGTGGTGGTGCATGGGAGGGTTGAGGGAGGAAACAGAAAGGGAGGTGATGCAATGATATTACAATTAAAAAGTAAAATTATTATAAAACCTAAAAACATCAAAATGAAAAGCACAAGTTTCAAACACATTGTGAAAACTCTGAAACCTACAAGCTTCTCATCTGTCCAAATGCCTAAGGGATATTGCACCAGAAAGAAACTGTTGCTTGTTAAACCCCAGTAAAGAACATCCATCTGATATTTTAAACTGTAATGATACCTGTTAGTTTCCACATTGAGGCTATATCAGAGTTATGAGGCCAGAGTCACTGTGATATACCTCGGCATGCAGAGCACATTCTTTATTCTTTATAGTTTAGTCCCGCGTGTTTATGTGCACTGTGCTGAGGCTGTTCAGATACTGATAGACTTTATGAGCCGTGGGAGAATTTTCGTGGGAGAATTTTCCCGTGACACTTCCATGTCTTTCCTTAGGACTAAATGCCCCCCAGTCCCATGGAGATCGGTTCCCAATATTCTTACCACAGAGGCAGAGCCTTACTACTTTTTAATACAGACATGGGGCAACCTTGCATCATCCCTGTAGTTCTCCAGTGTAGGAGCTCCTGTGTCCTGGAACATGACTAACACATGACTTCCCGTGTCCTGGAACATGACTAACACATGACTTACTAAACTATTGAGTAGGCATTCTCTAAGTAAGCACCATACCTGTACCCAAACCCAGGAGCATCATATTTCCTTCTTCAAGCCTTAGATACGTTTGTTTCTTCTGCATACAAATTCAAAACACCCACATTGTAGAAAAAAATTGGGACTATAAAGACATACAAAGAATAAAAAAAAAAAAAAACTCCCATGGAATTCTGTTGTTCAGGGACATTGTATCCCCTCTCTGAGTTTCCATCTGCCCTGAAACCTTTCCTAAATCAAATAATTTGGAAACAAAATCTTTTGTTAATTTTTAAAATTTTATTTTATTATTTTTAATTATGTGTATGCATGTATGTGCACATGAATGCAGGTGCCCGCAAGGCTAGGGATGGTGGATCCTCTGGAGCTGGTGTTACAGGTGGTTGTCAATCTCTTGATGTGGGTGCAGGGAATTGAACTTGGGTCCTGTAGAAGAACAGGAAGTGCTCTTAACCACTGAGCAATATCTCTAGTCCCTCTTTCTGTCTCTTTTTCATTGCATACATTTTCTACAGATAAGCGACTTCAATGTCTTGCCCCTGATATGTGAAACTAGAGTATATTGACCTAGACAATATACTAACACATGCAGGCGTATGTTAGCATATATTGTCAAAAGTCCTGCCAACCGTCATATAGACAGACCACACATGCACGCACGCACGCATACACGCACGCACGCACGCACGCATGCACGCACACTTTACCTTCTTCACATGCTGCCAGTATGTTTGTCTGAGGAAATATTACACGGAGTACTTCGCTGAACTCACTGTACTTTTCAAAGCTCCGTTGTCTGGATCTCACCCGCACTTCATGTTCTTTATCCAGTCTCAGCGAGTACAGTGGGACGGATGTTGACCATATAGGGCCCATCTTTCAAAACAAAATATAAAACACAGATTGCCTCAGACGTCAACAGCTCCATGCACAGATTCTTCAAGTGTTTTCCATTTTCTCTTCGAACTGGGTTTCTAGAAAGTGAGTAATATTTGAACACACCCAGAAGGGATTGCCTATTAAATAAGATAGACTGAGATAAATTATGTAAAGAATAATTTTGTTAAAATAATAATCCTCAAATTTATTTTAGTATTAAAGCTGCAGCCATGTGTTTGCATTAGGTTCTTAAATAGTCGGCTAAGATAAGTCGTGATAGACTTAGGCATGGCGGAGCTGTAAGAGAAGTATCAGTATGTTACTTATCTGGGGCATTACAGTTCTGTATGGAGCAATATATTAGGAAAGGAAACCCCATATTTCCACACCAAAACAAATTATGGCCACAAGCAAATTATATATCTGTAGCATATGTATTCCCTGGAAAATCTGGGTAGTAGTCATTTATTAATAATCACAGAATTTGAAATGGTCCTAGAAATACCATAGTTGTTTTGAACTGCCAAATCATTTTATTGAAAGCAGTTACACACTTTATTTGCTCCAGAAGTCTTAAGCCTGCCTCGGAATTGTCTATTGATAGAGAATCTGCAGAGAAAAATGTGAGGTAGCTAAGTCCTCAGAACGGAAACACTCTCTTCTGGAAGGAGGGTCTTCAGACCTTGGAACTCAATAAAGCTTAAAAGGCTGGAGGTTTCAGAAACCTGAATAACTCACAAGGACCCTCCATGAGGTCATGCGCATAATAACTGCTGCTGAGAAGAAGAGAAAACTGTCTGATCATATCAGTTGAGCTTCCTGTGAACTCTGCAGGCAGCAGCAGTGACATACCCTTGGTGAGTCATCCTGTCTGCTGTGGTGGGCTACCCTGTGAGTGTAGCTGTGTTTGAGTCACACATACTCCTGTAAGTAAAACTCACGTATTCTCCTTTCAGCACTGAATAAACTTACTGCTCTGTAACCTAGAATTAGGTGGGACAGTTTTGTTGACCTGTTGTTGCTACTCTGTCTAGAGGGACTAGATGGTCACATCTCCCCAGGAAAACACACATGACGGAAAGTCACTAGAGACCCTGAGCACTGAACATCAGTGTTTCACAGTTTTGAAACTTAGGATAGTCCCTCTCCCCAGACAAAGGAAGTGAGCAAAGAGGATTAGTTTTATAAGACAGTGCTACTAGAGAGGCAGACCCAAGGTTCGTGTTATCACAATTCTTTCTGGTATTTACATTACGATTCAAAATGGTAGCAACATTACAGTTATAGAATAGCAACAAAATAGAAATAATTCTATTTTGGGGGGTTATCACAACATAAGGAACTGTGCAGCACTAGGAGTGTTGAAAACTATTGCCCTATGTCAAACACTCGACGCATGTGGTGCTCAGTGTGTTTTTAATATGTTTTGAGTAGGACACCTGGTTCCTGATAATAAAAAAGTAGAATACTCACCTTTTTTTAGCAGCATAGATTTTCACATAGATAAACAACACCATGATTTGTTTTATTAAGATGTTGAGGCTGGACCTCAACATTTGAAACAGATTTGTTTCTCACCCCAATTGGTTCTTATGCACAAAATACTTTTTTCCCCTAAGTGTATATGAAAGGAGTGTGTCTTCTGACAGAAACCTCTGAACAGATGCAGGATTTGTATGTTTAAAATGTTTCCTTTAGAGCAGGACTCTGAATTTTAAAGTTTCTTGGTTTTCTTTTCTTTTTCTTTTCTTTTCTTTTCTTTTCTTTTTTTTTTTTTTTGAGACATGGTTTCGCTATGTAGCCCTGGTTGTCCTGGAACTCACTGTGTAGACCAGGCTAGTCTCGAACTCAGAAATCCGCCTTTCTCTGCCTCCCAAGTGCTAGGATTAAAGGCATGCACCACCACTGCTCGGCCAACTTTCTTGTTTTTTATTAAGTAGTTTTGAAAGCTTGGGTTTCATGCTTGGAGCAAGGCTTGGTTTCTCAGCCACTATCATTGGTATTATTTAAAGATTTCACTAACAATTGTAAGAAATCCATAGATAGCTCCAGAAACCAACCTGTACTGGCTGGTTTTGTGTGTCAACTTGACATAGGCTGGAGTTATCACAGAGAAGGGAGCTTCAGTTGGGGAAGTGCCTCCATGAGATCCAGCTGTGGAGCATTTTCTCAATTAGTGATCAAGGGGGTAGGGCCCCTTGAGGATGGTGCCATCCCTGGGCTGGAAGTCTTAGGTTCTTTAAGAGAGCAGGCTGAGCAAGCCAGGGGAAGCAAGCCAGTAAGGAACATCTCTCCATGGCCTCTGCATCAGCTCCTGCTTTCTGACCTGCCTGAGTTCCAGTTCTGACTTCCTATGGTGCTAAACAGCAATGTGGAAGTAAGCCAAATAAACCCTTTCCTCCCCAACTTGCTTCATGGTCATGATGTTTGTACAGGAATAGAAACCCTGACTAAGACACAACCCATGACCCCTCCTACCTCTGTCTTTCTATACTATCTTTCAGTTTTCTGAGGAAACTTTCAACTGCTTCAAACAATGACTAAACCTTATACCTCTAGGAACTAGTAAAAGTACAAACTGACCCCAAAGGAAGCAGAAGGAAAGGGTGGCGAGTGTCAGAGCAGAAACAGGTGAAACTGGGGCTAGAAAAATATTGAAAGGAACTGACAAAAAGGTTTTTAAAAATATTTTATTTAATTGTGAACTTGGCCTTAATGACCAACTAATGTAAAATGAGAAAAATTATATTTAGTATTCATAAATCCCTGTAATGTTTTGATCAAATCCACCTGCCACCTCCCATTCTTTCCTTAATCTATCACTTTTCCTTCCCAACTTAGAGTAGGCACACTAGTGCTCTCTCTCTGTGTCTCTCTCTGTGTCTCTATCTCTCTATTTCTGTCTATCTTTCTCTGTCTATCTGTCTCTTTCTTAAAATACTCAGTGTATTTACTGCTTTTATGTGCATAGGTGTGGGACCCCCCTGCTAGAGCATGGAATGCCTCTCAGATCTCACATCTCTGAAGAAATCCAGTCACTCTCTCAGTCTCCTAGTAGCTATCAATTGTTCAGAGCTTTTCAGGCCATGGAGGAATGTCCTAAGTCTCTCCTAGATACATGCTGGGATTTTGGCTCGTGTGATCTTGTGTAAACCTTTCGTTCATGCCATTCCTGCCGCTATGTATGTGTGTGTGTGTAACTGCATGGCTGTGACCAGTAAATAGTTTCTCTATAGCCATCTATTCCTTTAGACATGTCTAATATTTCTTCCTCAATAATCTTTGAGTCTTGGGAGGAGCGGGTAGGATATGGATGTTCCATTCAGTGCTGGGTGCTCTGCAGGTTGACTGAATGTGGTTCTCTGTATTAACTACTGTCTGTTGAAAAGAGAAGCTTCTCTAACGAGAGTCAGGAGTTGTATTAATCTATAGGTAGATTGATAATAACGTGGGGGAGGCAGTTAATCACTGTGTCCATTCAGCAAGTTCTCTTCTAGGGCTTATTGCCTAGCCAGCCATGTTGTTTTGGCCCAGTTAACAATGTCAGATATGGGCTCCATCTTGTGTAGAAGGCTTTAAATCTAACTAGAAAGTAGTTAGTTGTAATATCCATACTATCAGAGGGCCTATCTTTCCTGACTGGTATCTTGAAGCATTCACGGCTTTTCTAACTTGTTTATAGAAACTAAAATTAGTACAGTAACTATTGGAAGGAGTATAGGGGTTACTCAAATAATGAAAACTAAAGTTACCATATGATCCAGTGATATTTTTACTAATAATTTATATCCCAAGGAAATAAGATTTAAATATGTTAAAGACATATTTTCCTGAACATGATAACTGTAGCCAAAATATGGATCAACTTGCGCCTGCTGAGGAACAAATGGGTGAAAAAAATAGGATATATTGGAATGTACAAGACAGTAGATTTTAAACTGTCAGTTCAAAAACATCTATAAAAATATACCCATTCATAGCTCTGCTGAGCCATCTTACCACATGTAAATATTTCAAAACATCATTAATACAATAATTAATAATGATAATTACTACATAATATGTGATTATATAATTAGTGTAATTACTATCAGACTATTTGAAAAGAATTATTTAATCTAGTTTACTGAGATGTAAGTATCAGAAGTCTTCATAGATTTTATTATCTGACATAAAACCACCATTTTTACTAGTATCACTATGGATCCTTTTGGGGTACATCTTCATATGTTGGAGGGCTAGCAAATCATCATTATAGATATACATTTTCAAAAATTCTATATTCTGCCTGGAAGTTAACATTCATCCTTGGTGCAAACATTGTCAGATGTTCACTGGAAGAGTAAACTTTTTCTTGAGAAATCTTTGACAATTCAAATATGAATGATTATCTACTAATATGTGTGTTGTCCTTCCTATACAATTTGTGCTTCATACAAAAGAGCTGCTAGTCCGGTTGCTGAATCACTTAAGTGTTTCGATCCTTCATTACGTTGGAATGTGAGTACAGTGTGTACTCTCCATGTGCCCACAGAAGCTTACACAGTGATACACTTTAAGGCTGAGATTTAAGCAGAGGCTCCTAGGAAACAGCCTCAGCCTTTAATGGAAGCTTCACAATGTAACTGTAAACAATGGGATTGTTGCCTTGATTCATGCCAAGAGCCAGCAGTTTTCTTACCACTGTTTTTGCACTATGGCACAAACATGTTATTAGTGTGAAATTACTGTTCACCTCATATGTTCCCTTGAGATGGTCTCAAGAGTCCTCAGAGGTACATGATTCTCAGGTGCCCTTGGGATCTTGTGCAAAGTAGTTGTTCCTGTACTTGGTTGGTGAATAAGTGTTTGAGGCTCTGGTTTAGAAAACCTCGTTTGAATTAACATCCAACCAGCCCCCTTTTGGTACCAAGTCATAAGCCAGCTATCTAAATTAGAATGATTCAGAAAACAGAACCTTGAACAGAAGAAGTAGCTGTTCGAGGCAGTCCAAGTTGTATTCTCTGCTAATGACAAAATTGGCCTCTTTTTTGGTGCTATTCTGAATAGACAGGGCCCTGTGTCTCAAAATTTGGGGAGTGAACCCTGCCAGGGTGCTGGGTACAACCTCATACCTATCCAAAAGCTGCTTTTGGCTTGGCCATGGAGATGGCTGTGGTTAGACTGATTTAGAATTAGTTATATTTGGAATGGCGTGGTAATCCTGTTTCCCTTCTTGTTGTGTGCCATGTGGAATTTATCTCAGTGCCGAGTTCCCATGCACTTGGCAGGGAAGTGAGAGGTTCACAGGCCAATTTGCTTTCTTCTCCCCTATGAAGCAGCCTCTCAGCTTGATTTTCTCTGAGGTATGTAAAAGAACATCTTTCTGAAACCTCTATGGGGTAAATTCCTTCTTTAGGCCTCTCTTCTGGAAAGGCTCAAGAACAGATATTAATATAGGTCTTATAAGTAGCACCCATTAAAATCATGGGATGACTTTTCCATAGCCTACTATTGACCTTGATCATGATCCTAGTTAAGTTCAGCCACATCTCTAAAGATAGCAAAGTGGTGAGTCTGACCTTGCTCCATGGTTAAACTGAACACCAAAGATGACTAGGGAAATGTTTTTCTCTTCCCAATAGTCTTCCATATATCTACATGGAAGATTCATATCATTAAGGTATTGACATTATATCCAGTCTTCCTCTAATAATGAGTTATAGGGCACATAACTTGGGCATGTAGTACTAGGGGAAAAGAAAGTGTTATTACAAGTAAGAAAGTGATTATTGAATTAGGAAGAAGAAAAGTCAATGTATAGGATGGAGTGACGCTTACCGCTCTCCATTTTGATTCATTTACTTCTTTGTACTGAATTTCATACTCCAGAATTATCCATCCCTTCAGAACATCTGCACTGGGTGGTGGCTGCCAACTCACTTGGATGTCTCCACGAATCCCAGTCAAACTAATGTTTAGTAAAGTCCAGTTGAGGCCAATGGGTGGATCAGGTTGCACTGTGAATCAATGAAGAATCAATTAGTCCCTAGAGAAACACTCTTGAGAGTGATAGACTGCTTCCTTCAGAGACAAAATCACTTCATTCATTTCAACCACACTCCTAATTCTTCCAACAATCCACTTCACTAGAGCTCTACTTTATAAGAGAGAAATATTTTTGTATAAGAATGATGTTCATTTAAAATATTTATAAAAGCTCTTCCAATTCCTTTTTAAGTCTCAAAACAGAAATTTATTAGAAGGGTTGTTATGCTACATATTTATTTTAGCTCTGATAGCATTCATATTTCAGGGTTTTGGCACACACACATGCACACAAAAAACAAATAAACAAACAAAAACAAAAATCAAAAATTGAAGAAGTAGAGAATCAGAAAGACTTCACTCTTTAAATATGGCCCATCCCAGGAAGCAGAGGATTTTTCCTTCCAAACTGTGTGATCT
The DNA here is from genome assembly GCA_019843815.1 of Montemys delectorum. NCBI lineage: Eukaryota > Metazoa > Chordata > Mammalia > Rodentia > Muridae > Montemys > Montemys delectorum. The sequence goes on from JADRCD010227118.1 coordinate 17,182, forward strand.
GAGGAAGGACCTTGCCTTTTGCATCTCTGTGTTGCTACAGTTCAGTCCCCTGAGCCCTCTCCACTTGCATTCTAGTTTTGCTGTCTTCCTACCCATCCTACTTTGTTTCTTAGTCATCAGAAATAAGGCATTATGCTCCTATCTTGAGTTAGTGATAATTCAGTGTTTTCTCTCTTTGCTTAACTGTCAAATGAGCAATTTGAAATTGCATTTTGCTTAGTTTCTGTTAGTAATCCTCTATTATATTCTTAGATATATCTCTGTATTCTTATGAGGACCATAAAGACTAGAGTTTCATAAAAGATGATAAAGACAAGTACAGATTCCAAAGCTAGGATTTACATCTAAAATTTACCATGTCTCAAGCAAAGTGTTGCTAGATAGGACTTATTATCAAGCCTTTTAAAATTACTTGGAGATACAGAATTAAAACTTAATTTATTTCTTAACATATGCACATAGCTACTTAGAAAGTTTGGATCCCTAGAATTAACCAGAGGGAAGCCTACAAATACATGCTATAAGGAGCTGTTTTGGAGACAAAGAGAGAAACTTTTGCATTGACTCAGAGTGGACACAGACCTATAATGGAAGGGTTATGTTATGGCCACTGTCACATAAACCTTTATTTTTTTTTTTTTGAAATAAGATTTTTCTTCATTTAAAAATATTAATTACATATATACATGAATACATTTTAGAAATTAAATTTGAAGGATATTCAAGCTACATAGTCCTATACAACAACAGTATTACTTTGTCCTATATTTGTTAGGAACTGAGGAATAACCACATGCTTAACTTTTTAAGTGATTTGCTTTGAATGTGTATTTGCATTTCAACTAACTTTTTAAAGTTAGCATATAAAGTAGGGCATTCATTATAATATTTACACATGTATGTATTAATTTACATTGTTTTTATTCATCTCGCTCCTTTCATTGGATTTCTTCACTTCCTAGAGTCTTCCATTTGTTATTCCCTTCCCACCATGAACATAGTCTCTACTTCTGCTTTGATGTTCCACTGTCTTCTCTTTGTCCTCCTCCCACAAGATACTCTCCTTCCTTTATGATTTTTTTCTAATTCCATGAACATCTCTTTCCTCATACTTTTAAGTTTATTTTTTATTTTATGTGTATGAGTATTTATCTGCATGTACACATATACCACATGAATGAATGCCTGCAGAGGCCAGAAGAGGGCATTGGAACCTCCTAAAGTGGAGTTATACAGTAGAAAATATTCTCAATATATTTCCACATCTCCCTATCTATATACATGTATACATGTATATATAAGATTTTTGAGAAAGGATTTCATTGTGTAGCCTCAAATTGATGATGCTCCTGATTCAGCCTCCACAGTGCTGGGACTACAGGTATTCTCTCATACTTGGGGCTTTAAAAATATTTCTGATGGAAAATTTTCTGAAATTCATCACTCATGTTTATTCATAGAAATTTCCACTTTCATTATAAACAGATGTGATACACAGTGTCTACAGGAGAAGGCTCAGACCCTCTATTAGAAACATATAGCAGTCTGCGCCTCACTCCTTCACACATTTATGTGCCTTTGAAGTGGAAATTTCTGGTTTCTTTGGAGACTCAGTTGTGTCATGTGATATTTCTCTGGAAACTGTCTTATGAGAAGATGTTTTTACTAAAGGAGACACATGGGAGGATGTTTTGCTGAGAACAAACATATGGTGTTTTTCTGGAAGCATCCTGGAAAAAGGGCATGCAATATTTTGCTAGAGTGGATGCTTGAAAGAATATGTGATGTTTGGAAGAGGTATAAATATAACCCAACAGACAGTGGACAGCACTGTGTGGTATTGGTTCTCCCTGCCACTCTTTGCTGGTCATTGTTTGTCATGACTTCATAGAGAAAAATGCACCAAAATACTTTTGGTGGTGTTCTGTGGCTTCTTACTGCTCTGTAGGTCAAAACTTGTGCTGATTGGCAGAGCCTGGAGGTTTCTTCTGGATCAGACTGCCATTGTTGATTCGTGAATGGTGTTTGTGAGTGGATTGAACTACTGCTGCTGATTCCTCTGAACTGAACTTCTGATATCCTGACAAAGCAAATTAGATTCACTCCAAAAAACTCTTTCTAAACAGGTCCACATCCTCCTTTGTTCTTTTAGCCTTTCATTTCCGCTACTTCTGGTGGGTGGTGAGCTAAGAAAGGGGTTAAAGCATTTAAGTACACTTATTAAAGTATGTTTTGAAAATTATAAGCCTATATGCCTTAGCTGACAAATCCTCTTAAATATTTAAGAGTACTTGAAACTTAATATAAGCAGAAAAGGTTTCTGGTCTTCCTGCCAATATCTAGCTGCTCCTCTTTCATCTTTCATCTCTCTCAGTGGTGACCTTACCCTTCCAATTACTTAGGATAAAAACTGTGAACTCTTATCTTTTTGTCAGGACCACATGTTCTGTCAGCTTTTCTATGAAAATAGAATTATCCCTTTTCACTTGTATTAGCTCTTTCCCTGTTCCTTTCCTCAGATCTTTGTCCCCTTTCTTCCAGTCTTAATCTCCACATAACCCACAGACCCAGCATCCTCTTACCTTTTAAATTAGACCATGACAGCAACTGCCAAACACCATCCCAGTATTTCTATCTTACTCCAAGGGGAAGCCATTAGAAGAGCAGGAAAATGACACTCTCAAATCTTGTCTCTTCCCACTCCTCTCCTTCCTGAGTATGTGGCAACTCCTCTGCTGCCTGCTGTTTCCTTCATGCAGAAGGCATGCTTACATTTCAGAGTGCTCACCCTGAGACTTCCTGCTGAAATGCTTTTCTCTCAGAAACTAACAGGAGTGTTCTTTCCTCAGCTGTACCTATCATCAGGGAAACCAATCCAGATCACCCTACTTAACGCTGCAGCCTCCCCATACCCTGGTGCTTTTGCTCTGTATTTCTCTGTGGCACTGGCCCTTCCCACCCTCTCTGGGATTTAGTACTACCAGGTAGATATTTTCTTTTTCAGCACATTAAAAAACTGCCTGGCCCAAGGTAAGGACATATTTGTTGAATGAACTGAATAAGTGGCACATATCAAACTATTCTATAGTTTCATCTAAATCCAAGGAACAGCCCTGTGAAGGACAATACACGCACAATGCATGAGTAAATTATGGGTTCAGACCACTGATATCTTTTCTCAGAACATACCAGGGTCACCATAGACTGACTTTTCACCCAGCTCCTCTTCCCTCCTCTGTATTACTACTGGGACTCTTTTAGTCATTTTTCATGTGACTATCAAAGTCTTCTGATAGCTTTGCCTCTACTTTGTCCCTACTTCAATCTATCAACACATATGGCCAAGTCAATTTCTTTAAGACACTGACAACATAGTGCTGGTAGGTTAAAATTGTAACTTACTATCTTATTTTACCTTGATGTCATCATTTAACAGTTCTGAGTCTCAGTTGCATCATCTGTATAATGAGGTTTATAGTACAGCCTACCTCTTATGACTATTAGATAAGACATAAGTTCTGTGGGTTAGTTATTTCCTTATTTAAATATATGCAAATATAACTTTTGGCAGTAAGATCAAGCCGCTCCCTCCACCCCCAATGGGCTGTGAGATCTTTGCAATTGCAGTTGAGTTCTTAAACATTTCTTTTCTTTTTGCCAATATTAGAACTGAATAGTTTCTTGAAAGTCTGTGACTCTTGGTAAATCTCATCCACACTTTATGAGGTAACTGAACTGTTACAGTTTGGTTCAGCTGGCTCCTCTTCATCCTATAGGCATAGCAGGTCATTCATGTATTTGACATTCATGCATTTGATCACTACCTTGTTTTTTGCATCCAAACACCTCAAGTCCAGGACCTGCCACACTGTCTTATGGTACACTGTCCTGAGATTATTTATGAACTGCACAGTTCCACTACTTGACTGTATCATATAGTATAGTCAACATGTATGCAGGAGCGCAGTGAAAGTCAGACAAAGGCTTGCTACCGGTAGGGGCAGGGAGAAAGCATGGATCTTAAACCACTGTCCTTACAACTAACCCACCACTCCCTCACTTAGCTTCATTCAGCTCTGCCGTTGGGAGGAGGCCATTAAATAAGTAGAACCCATGAGTTTTCTCAACCCTTTCTCTGGAAGGTAGACTTCCAGGTTTTGCGTGCTTCTGTCTGCAGCAGTCAGCCATATTCCCCACTGTCTTCCAGTCTGTTGCTGCCCCAGAAGCAGTACTTGTCTTCAAGAAGCAACAGTTCATGTGAGAAAAGAATGGGATCTTGTGGATAGATTTTAAAGTACCCCGGTCAGCTACTGAAAATCCTGTGTTGCTTTCTTTCCCTTTGTTGTTTATATAATTATACCATAAGCATGGACATCCCAGTTATACTTACTTGTTTCAGTTACTCTTTATGTCCACAAGATGGGAAAGAACTCATCTGCATGACTCTCTGACTTGTTTTCTCGAGCTGATTTTCATCAATGTTTGTTTGAGGTCATATCAACACAACTTTGACCTGATGGTGGCTGTCTGGTAAATTTTGTTTTGTGGCTATGGTTGTTTTGTTTTGTGATCAAAAAAATCTAGGCTATGATTCTATTGTTTGGCCTGTTTATATATATGTGCACCATGGGCACACCTGATACCACAGAGGTTCAAAGGTTCCTGAAACTACAGTTATAGGTGGTTGTGAACCACCACAAGGATGACAGGTCCTTTTGGAGCCATCTCTCAGTCCCTGATTCATTTCTTCATAGCATCTACTACCAGGTATCTACTTTTTAAACTTAAAAATTTATGTATTTTATTTGTTTGCATGCATGTCTGTGCACTATGTGTTTTATGTTTGGAGCCAGAAGAAGATATCAGATCCCCCTAGATTCAAGATGGTTGTTAGCTGCCATGTAGGTGGTGGGAAATAATCCTGGGTCCTCTGGAGAGTAGCCAATGCTCTTAGGTACCCAGCATCTCTCTAGTTCCATTGCCAGGCTTCTTTAAGCTGGAATCAAGTTAACTATCTTTTTAGACTCTATTCTTTTAGACTCCTGTGAGACAGACTCCATATACCTAAAACTACAAAGTCTTTCTACTTGATTGTGCTTGGAAATTGGGGCTTCCTTAATAGTTAGTGTAAAGCTCTGCCCTATGAAGCAAACCAGGGCTTACCTATTTCATCAACACTAAAACACTTTTGGTCCAACAAATCACCATTTACAGTTAGCTTGATGCAGTAGGGTATCCAGATGGAGGTATATGATGAATTGAAGTAACAGCTGTTTTTTCCAGCAGAGACATAGTCAGGGCATTCTTTCCATTCCTGAGTCCATTCATGAGCAATTCTGAAATGGAGGGCAAAAAAAGAAGATTAATCATTCCCCAAAATACACCACAGCTTCAGTCAAAATAAGGTATCTGACAGCCAGATCCCATAAGCTAAGACACAAGTATCTTACAACATAAAAATGTAAAATTTCAGCAGTACCATTTCTTAGAAATATCCCATCTATAGACAGTATTACTAGAATCTGAAGATTGTCAGGAGCCCATATGGTACTTCTGCCTAAAATGAAAACATCTGCTTATTGAGTGTCTATGCTGTGAGTTCTCAGGTGGTGGATCCAATGATTCCTCAGTGACCCAATCACTGGATTAATCATTGATGGAATCATAATTTGATGGCATTACTGGGAGTGGTAGAAACCAGAAGGTGGGCTGGCTGGAGGAAGCAGGGCACTGAGGGTGTGTGACTTGGGATAGAGTTATCTCCTTCCAAGCCCCTCCCCCTGACTGGCTCTCTTCTTTCTTGACAGTATAAACTGAGTAACCAGAGTTGTACATGTTACTGTCACCACTATTTTCTGCCTTCCATAGGCCCATAGCAGCATATTCAGGCTACTGCAGACTGAGCCCTCTATGACGTGGAGTAAAGTTAAACCCCTCCTCTTTTAAATTGTTTCTCTCATGTGCTTGCCACAGTGATTTGATGATTGATAAACACAGGTTGGATAACTCGTTCTCTCTGTTTTATTTACTAGCCTCTTTCAGTTGAGAAGAGGGTTTACTGGTGAAGAGGATGCAAAGCCATGGTACCTTTGGTTAAGAAAGAAGGTTAAAGTAAGGGGCCTGCAAGATGCTTAGGTCAGTAAAGTGCATGCTGTGCAAACACAGTGACCTGAATTTGATGCCAAGGACCCATGGAAATGCTTTGTGAGAGGCACATGGAACCTCAGTGCTAGGGAGGTTGACAGGAGCATCCTTCCAGCTTGCTTGGCCAGCTAGTCTAGCCAATTGGGCAAGGCTCCAGGTTCCTTGAGAGACTTTATCTTAAAAATGAAGAAGTGGCAAGCAATGAAAAAAAAAAAAAAAAAAAAGACAACTGACAGCAACCTCAGCCTTCTACATCACACACATATATCCGTGCACAAGCCTGTGCAGGCTCAGGTGCTGGCTAGATGTGGATGTTTGAGAGTTTCACACTGTCAGGAGGTGCTGGCAGCAGTGGACAATAAAAACACAGGCGGGGGTGGGGTGGGGGTGGGGGGTGAGGGTGGAGGCAGGGCCTGAAAGGAAGGAATGAAGAACCCTGGAGTCAGCCGAATTTACATTTCCTTCTTAACAGCTGTTTCTCAGGCTAGTTATTTGGTACTAGGAACTTATCTAGAATCAGGGGCCATTGAGACAGCTGCTCATCAGCTGTTTGAATCCACTTGGGATTAAAACAGGAGAGAATTCGGAATTGGAGACAGTGAACTGTTGCTTAAATTCCGGTTGAGATTCTTAAAAGCTTCCTGGGTGGAAAGAAGACTCCTCTATTACAGGGAAAGTAAGTGGAGAAAAGCAAAGGGAAAGATAAAATATGCTTGTGCATGTGCGTGCACGGTGGTGTGACGGTGAACTGTCAGAGACTGGCAAGACGTTCAAACTGAGTGTGAATTCAAAACTTCTACCAAAATTGTCCAGAACATTGGGCACTTAACAATATCAGAGAAGATATCAAGTGCACTTTATGTGATTAATTGTGTCACTTTTAAAAAGTAAGTCTTAGGATGGTGCAAAAATCCAGGGCAGTTGGTGGTCAGCAGGTCTTTGTCTGTTATAAGGAGCCACATAGCTCCATTGTACCTCACAGTTTCTGTGAGGTTTGCTGACATTTCTCAATGTAAGTAGCCCTGTTCCTGGAGCTTGTGTATAAAACCCTGGTTAGGATTTCTAAATCCATTACTTCCATAGGACATAGTACTTATGAGAGTTAATCTGAATGTGAAGCATAGTAGATCAGGAATAGCCAGTTTAAAACACAACTCCCAATCTCTCTCTCTCTCTCTCTCTCTCTCTCTCTCTCTCTCTCTCTCTCTCTCTCTCTCTCTCTCTCTTTCTCTCTCTTCCTCGCTCTCTCCATCTCCCTCTCTCTTTCTCTTCCTCTCTCTCTCCCTCTCCCTCTCCCTTGCTCTCTTTCATGGTTTTTGAGACATGATTTCACAACAGCTGTGTAGTCCTTGGTATTCGGAAACTTGCTTTGTAGACCAGGCTGGCCTTGAACTCAGAGATCCACTTACTTCTGCCTTCCAAGTGCTGGGACTAAATGCTGCCACCATACCTGTCTAAAATGGAGCTCTCAGGCAAAAACCAAATAACCTCATGAAACATGAAGTTACTTGTCTTTCCTCTGTTTTCTACAAGACATAAGATGATCTAAGGAAACACTTTTCTTCTTTGCCCTCAAATGAAGTTCTTTTGATTTGCCACAGACTACCTTGTGACAGAAGTAAGGACTATAAGAGATTTCATTAAAAATAGAGAATGAAAGCAGTATTTCTCTCTAAAGGTTTGGATTGGAGTAAAAATAAAGAACTGAGAAGTCATAAAAATAAAACTAGATTCCAGGCCCACAAACACTAAATAATTCCAACTAAGGGATGGCAACTGTTAACTACCATGACTGACTCCTTCTATCAAGAGCTGCTGGGTTATCTGGAATCTCTTGAACCCACAGGGCATACATACATCCCACCTCTGTCTGGCATAAACTTCAGGGACAGACATAACCAACCAATCTTCCCTAACAAAAGGAGACAGATTAATCATCATCCTACATCTCAGGCAGCTGGGTCTCAAATCTTTTAAGATGGAGTCTGATACCCTCCCCCCTTTTTTTTTAGTTAAAATAAACGGTAAAAAGAGTGAAGTGAAAGGCTGATGTTGACAGGCTTCAGCTCACTCCCAGAAAGCCTTCCCAAAGCTCTGCCATATTTATATTTAGCAGTGCCTCTTTCTGCTGTAGCTCTGCTTTGCATTTAAGCCCAGTTGACTTCAAGTACAGAGGCTGGATTTGGCAGGATCTCAATCACAGGGCTTTAGAGACTGCTCTGAATCAGCTGCTTTCTTAAGCTGGACCATCTCCTTGCCAGCTTACCTGGCTAGGATTGGGTCCAAGCAGAACACATGCAGGCCTGTGCCCTTCTGCCGTGTTGACAGCACAACGTGCTTAGATTCATGTATGCTTTGGATTCCAAGAACAGCCCAGTCACACTACCACATCTTCTGGTTCTTTCTGCCTCCATGGACTGTAAGTGTTGAATTAAAGTGTGCTGTAGTGTTGTGGGTGAGGGATGAGAGGCATGATTCTATAGTTTTAGGGGTTGCCTAGGAACAAACTCTCAGAAACCATAACAAAAGGTGCAAGTACCCTCTGTGCCTTTGTCTCTGGGTAAGTGGGCGCTGAGAGCCCATGTATCAGTACAGAACCATTCTGATAGACTAACCCTTTATTTTACACTTGATTCCCAGACAAACAGGGCTGAGGGCTTTTGTGGGTTTGGCTAGAATATTCAAAGTATTTATGTTTTTTGTAGAGAAAACACAAGATCCTGATTTGGGGAGTTTGGTTTGGCACTTGGTCACGAGTTTGTTTGTATTCATGGTATTTAGGGAGGTGGGAATATTTTTCTCCTGAGATTTTAGGTTCCACTAGGGCTAAAACAGGATGTTCTTTTGCATATGTCTGAGTTTTTCTTTTCCCCTAGTCACACTTGCAGCAGATTTCTTGTTAGTTCCCAGAGCGAGTACAGACAGGGGATGCTGGGAAGATTGGGACATGAGGAGGAGGCCTGCAGACAGTCACTGTGGCTCTGATGGAAGAAAGTAAGACAAGGATGTTTGTGAGGGCTTCCTGGTTCTGAATTTATCCTTTGGCTCACAGCTAGGTTGGGTGACTGACAGGAGGGTAGAAAAGTCATTTTCCTGGAGTGGAACTGATTCAAAATGTTATCCCATTGCTACTTGGATTGGTTTGGTCATTCTCATTTGTTTTGATGACTCTAAAGTTGTCTGAGCTACTGAAGCAAGGTGTAAAGATGGCATTTAGTGAATTTCTGTCTCTTTTCATATTAGAAATAACAGAATCAATTCATACATGCTCAAAAGTGTTCCCGAATACTTTAGCTTCACATCTGAGTGTCAGCCTGCCTGCCTGCCTTCCTTCCTTTACTTTATCAGCCCATACTTCTTTACAGTATCAACCTCAAGATAAATAAGTAGGTGGTTGGTGCCAAGCTACCTCATCTCATCCTTGGCAGGGGGTATATCTGTGATGCCTTTCATAACTAAAGGCACACAGGGTACGTCTTTGTTGTTCACTTAAAGTTTTTGTTGTCTGTAAATACTCAGGTAGGCATTAAAAAGTCCTTATAGCCTATTAATAACTATAAGCAATAAGGAATTACTTTTTATAGCTTAGGAATCTGGGTTCTATATCATTATTGTTTTAAATTATTATATACTAAGAAAATCCTGCTTATTGATTGGTTGATTGATGATTAACTGTGTACTTACTATGCAGAATGCACTGTGTCAGGAATCCTTCCATCTAACAAAAATCCTCCTAAGAAGCTGTGAGCTAAGTCTATTATGTTACTCCTAGAAACAAAGAGGCTTAGTTTAACTAATTTGCTGACCGTTACTTGATGAGCAAGGACTGAAGTCAGGACATACTGAGGGATGCTAGCTCGCACTAACTGCCCCCCACATTTTCCTTCCCCTCCCTATCATCTGTGGAATGGAACACATCATTCTCAGATCCTAGTATGACAGTCTAAGACAAAGGGTCCTCACTAACCTTGCAGCTTGTCCTTGGCTTTCCCTGGAGGTTTATGGAGGAAAGAAAGAGAAGAAAGTATTTAACTCTAACATTTAAAACAGTGAAGTTTTGTGGTATAGCACAGTAGGGTAATTATAGTTGACAATAATTAATTATGTATTTCAAAATATCTAGTAGAGAAGGTTTTTGATGACCCTGGCACAAAAAAAAAATTATAAATGCTTCAAGTGATAGATACACTAGTTGCCCTGGTTTGAGAATTACATATCATATAGGTATATTAAAATATCATAGAATATCCCATAAATTATGCTAATACTGTGTGGTAACAGAGGGAGGAGAGGAAAGAAAGATATGGTCAGTAAATGAAACTTAATGATTGGTTGATGACCACGTTTCCAGATGTTTGTTTTCCTCATCAAGTGTCATTCCAGATGACATGGATAAAAACAAAAGAGCAAGTTCCTGATTTTTTTACTACAATTAATTAATTTAATACAACAGTCTATTCTTATAGAGAAACCAAGTAATGGAGGCTTTGTGTTTTTCAAAACACAAAGGAAGATTCAGTGGTCTTCGCTGGCCGACAAGCATTGGCACAGTCTCTGAGTAGCCCTCTGACTCTTTCTCATGTAACTGTCCCGAGTTTCAGCTTCACATCACCTGTACAGGCTCTTCTGATTCTCAAACATGCCAACATGTTCACCAGGACATTGCACCTGCAATTTTCTTTGCCACTGCGGCCTTTCCCTCACATACTTACACAATTTTTCTCACTTCATTTCTTTTCCTCAATTTAACACACTATGTTAGAGAGGTCCCTGAGACCTCCTCCATTAAAATATTACTCAAGCCTCTGCACACACTCATATATGTACACAGGCATGTCTACATGCTCTCACTTAGAATTTGAATCTCTCCACATGATCTGCACTGACAAATCAGTGGAGGAAAGAGTCGGAGGGGCATGAAGCCTTCACCTTCTAGCATAGTATAGCTGAATGGATCCTGGGATCTTTAAATCATCATTATCTCCCTCTGTCCAGTAGCATGAAAATGTCTCCAGTTCAGGGGAACGACACTTGGTGAATCGAGGCTTTCCAGAAGAACCTGCAGAGTAAGGAGAAAAGGCATACATGGAATGAGGAGGGTCATGTGACATTCCCATGAAACATAACTGTTGAAGTGTGTGAAGCAGGAACTATGGAGATAAAGCCCGTCTCTCTGGAAGGTGATGCTAACATCTGGAAAGGCTGTTTTCCTGGCTCGCCTTCTCAGCATCTATTCCTTGCTATTGTCAGTCATCAATTCTGAAGCCAAACAGTTGTGGCTTCATTTCCTGCATTATTCCTTAGGGCCTGTTTAAGACCCAGAGCTAGTGGAAGGGATATGGAGGTGGGTAGTTCATTTGGAAGGCATGTAGGACTAGAAATCTGATAACAGGCAGAGAGCAGAAAGGTCCTAAGGAATGATGCTTAAGCCTAAAGGTAGTATTATTTAGCATCCACTTATAGCATCCCAGAAAAGAATGTTGCAATTCACAAAAGAGTTCAACCTTTGTCCCCCAGATTAATTTCCACTTGTACAAATGAGTGTTGGAACTGAAGATGTTCAACACTCTGAAGAAATTTTAGCATTAGCACTGCTTGTACTCAAAGATCTTGGAAGAGCATTAGTAGTCATTTGTATTTCTTCTTTGGAGACTTTGTGTGTGTGTGTGTGTGTGTGTGTGTGTGTGTGTGTGTGTGTGTGTATGTGTTTGTGTGTGTATGCATATCTGCGTGTGTGTATACATATGTGTGTCTATACACTATGTATCTATGTCTGTGTGCATTTGTGTAGGCCAGAGATTGACTGTACTGGCTGGTTTTGTGTGGAACTTTACACAAGCTGGAGTTATAATAGAGAAAGGAGCCTCCCTTGAGGAAATGCCTCCATGAGATCCAGCTGTAAGGCATTTTCTCAATTAGAGATCAAGAGGGGGGGTACCCATTGTGGGTAGTGCCATCTCTGGGCTGGTAGTCTTGGGTTCTATAAGAAAGCAAGTTGAACAAGCCAGGGGAAGCAAGCCAGTAAGTAGCATCCCTCCATTCTGCATTAGCTCCTGCTTCCTGACCTACTTGAGTTCCAGTTCTGACTTTCCTTGGTGATGAACAGCAATGTGGAAGTGTAAGCTGAATAAACCCTTTTCTCCTCAACTTGCTTCTTGGTCATGATGTTTGTGCAGGAATAGAAACCTTGACTAAGACAAATTGGTACCAGCATAGTAGGCTATTCCTGTGACAGCCTGACCATGTTTTGGGGAGGACTGTTAAAGGACTTTGAAACTTTGGGCTAGAAGAGCCATTGGGTGTTAAGACCTCTATGGGATGTTCTGTAGGAACTTGGAATTAGAAAGTGATGTTGGTTACACAAAGTTCAGCTTGAGGTAACCCCTCTGCAGGTATTGATATTCTACTGGAGCTTGCTAAATGATTCAAAAGCTGGTGAATTTTATTTGCTTGCTTCTCATGTGATGTTTTCAAGAAAAATTAGACACTTGTAAATAAGTTTTATGTTATCATCCAATTCTTAGTTCCATTTTGTTGTTTAAAGACTTATACATTCCCAAATTTGACTAATATTTGTAACAAAGTACCTGTTTTGTGTTGAATCTGAATTATTTCTTATTTTAATACCAAAGTGTGTAAATTATATAGTCCAAATTCCCTGTGTGAATATAGCAAGTGTGTCCACAACCTGACAACTGTGGCATTTACTTTGATTGTAAAATTTGACAGTTTCCTGTTTGTGGCACCTGATGTGTTTCTATGACATCTTATCATTTGATTTTAAAGTTATTTTGTTAAAACATCAAATAAAAATACAATTGCTTTTAAAAAAACTATTTAAAATATGTAAGGTAAGAAGTTATAAAGTTCACTAACTATAAGGTAACTTGAAATTTCTTGATATCTTCTATTGAATAGTTACTTTTGCAATTCTAAAGCCATTTCTATTAATTTGGGTCTCCACTGTTCTGGGAACAGAGTTTTATAATTCATTGCACAAAAAAACACTGCTCGATCCCTTGGCCATATGAAAAGTTCTTCAGTGGGACTTAGCTGAAGCAATTCTATGTAGAGTTGTCAGGTCCTTTGAAATTTAAATTTCTGGTAAGAAATCCACAGACAGAAATAAAACTTATATGTCTGAATTTATTGACGAATTAAGTAAATATTGATGCTTATGTTCCATCCTTTAAAATTCTATTTAGTTGGTAATTTATGGGTCAACTATTTGTTTGTGTATTGGACTTTTAAATGTTTCCCAGTGGTTTTCGTAAGTAGCCTTTGACAGTTAATTTAGGAACCACTAGGTCATATCACAATTTCCTTTCTGAGAGTCAGCAGGCATTCTATTTGCTACCTTTCATTGGAGGGTCTTGTTTGGATTTCACAAGTTCTTAGCTAGTAATGGCAGGAGAAAGAAGTGCTGGAACGTTACAATGCAAGCCTGAATGTATAGAATGTCTTTGCCAAAATCAAGTTGATGTCACTGAAAACTTAGAATCTGAAGTTAGAGGGAGCCTTATTGCTAGAGGAAAGTAGTAGGCAAATGAGTCCTGACTCTTTGTTGTTTTGTTGAGAACATTAATTCTGAATGACAATGCTATAACATTTTATATATAACCTCATCTTTCTCTTTTAAAAAAAACATATTGAAAATAGGTTCTTCTCTCTAAATATATCCCAACTATGGATTTCCTTCCCTCAACTCCTTCTGAATCCCCTCATCTTCTCTTTGCCTCAGATCCACTCCCCCTCCATTTTCTCTTCAGAAAAAAAAAGCAGTCCTCCAAGAGACAAGAGTCAAATAGGACAAAACAAGTTAACAGAAAAAGGCAAAAGGCTGGACAAAGCAAACCAATAGGGAGAAAAGAGTTTCAAGAGCAGGCAAAAGAGACAGAGATACAGTTCCAAATGCAATGAATACACTTTTGTAATGAGCACACGTGATGTTAGTTTATGTCAGCACAATCTATTATCACCTGGAAAGAGTTTTGTTACAGTCTGTCTAATTAGCTTGGTCTGTGGGCATGTCTGTGGGGGATTATCCTGATTATGTTAATTGAAGTGGGAAGACTTGTACACTGTGAGTGGCACCATCTCCTGGTTAGAACATGTAAGAGTGAAGGAAGACAGTAAGAAGAGCATGAGTATGCACATACTGTCTGTCTGCTCTGCCCTTATTATGGGTGTGACTGGCTGTTTTGAGTTCTTGTGGCTTGGTTTCCCTACAATGCTGGACTGTGACTCCTATTTATGAGGTAAAATAAACCCTTTCTTTCCCAAATTGCTACTGTTAGGGTATTTTATCACAGGAACAAAAAATTAAGTAACACAACACACTAAAAGTTTTTGGTTTTAGGGTTGGGTTACATTCATTTACTTGTGTATTGCTCAACAATCACTAAGCAATCACTTTTGGGTTGCCAGTAGATTAATAATCTTTACTTCTTTAAGTAGTATATCCTAGCCCAAGGATCATGACAAACCAGACAGAATATTTTAGATAAAGAGGTTGGGTTCACCTCTGTGAAGGAAAAACCACGAGTTACTGTTTCTGCCCTGCATATTCTCTTGTTATGTGGAATTATTATCACAATATTTTTGAGTTCTTATGTATAAAATATGTATATATTTTTAAACTGGTTTATGTGTGTAGCACACTTCTATTGTATAAAAAGAGTGACCAACCTGGCAAATATAATGATACATATCATATACTTAGATGTGTCCTCTAAATCACACACACAAAAATATTTTCTTTTAATCCTTAAAAATATATTTCTAAGAACATAGTGAATTGCCATTCTCTTATGTGTTTACCACTAATATTATTCTTAAAACACTCAAGTATATACTGGTGCCACATGTAGCTGGGTGACACCTCATTGTCCTCAACCAAGAGTTATCAAATAAGGTTTTGTTTCCTTCCCATTAGACATTTGGCAATGACTGGAGACATTGTTGACTATCAAGTCTTAGTAGAGAGGTGATGCTGCCATCTATTAGAGATGTGAACAATGCACAGGACAGTGAGCATGGTAAGCAAAAGTCTGGACTAATGTCAGTCCTGCCTTGTTCCAAATAAGTTACAGCATAAGAGTACAGAATAGTTTTCTAAAATTTAAATATATGCACATAGAATGAAATAAACACACAAATGTTCATAGTTTCAATCTCTCTTACTCTATAGCTTATCTAAACTTTGTTGTTGTCCAACAAAGAAAAATGTTTTGCATTTTCAAGTCCATAGGATAGTCTGTGATAATTCATGTCAGATATTCAATATTTCTGTTAATTCAGAAGCATTTATGAAGCCTGGCTGGCACTCTTAAGTTGTACTAAGAAACACAAAAACAACATTGTTTCTGAATTCTGCTTTTGAAGAGTTATTGGGCTGCAAATAAAATAATGTATGCACATAGCTAAGAATAAAGGTAGTTAAAGGCAATGATTGCATCAGGAAATCAGAAAAGAAATGGTTACTAAGACCTAAAGGTCAGTGTATCTAAGGATAGAGGATGGCTTCAAAGAGGAGAAAGAATGGAGTAAACAGCTCTACCAAGTTTCCTGAGATGAAAAACAAACAGACGAAGTTTACTCACCAAACATCATCAGTATGTTAGAGTTAGGTTTGTTTACCCACACATCTACCAAATTAAGATCATTATTATAGCATGCTCTCTGCCCATCTGTCTCTGCATTTTAAGACCGAGACTTATGGGACTAGATTTCACTGTAGCAGAAGGTGTCATGCAAACCTGAAAATGATGATGGCAACTAGTATTCCTACCTAGCTGTGACACCCATGAACCACATCAATGACCAGGATGGGAAAATAACCCTAAAGGTGCAGTAGTGGCACACATAACTTGGTGCTAACCAACAGCTCTCTCTTGAATTTAAGACCCACTCAACAGGAGGGAAACTATGTTTGCTACTGGAATTTTCAGTGCTAATGGAGTCATGATTGTTAGAGAAGAACCTACAACCTCTTCTTTACTAAACCTGCATAATCCCTAACAACAATCTATAAACATTTGTCCTTACTGTGTATAAACATACACAGATAAATGTGCTCTTTATTCCTCATCAGGGCAGTGTCTATTTGTAACAGATCAAGACCACTTCAGAAAACCACAACCAATCAAAATACAATTGTAGAGTACAGTCCTAATAATTACACCTACAAAATACCTCCACACCTAAGACTTAGAGAACATTGCAGAGGAGGGGCTGGGAGCGCTGTAAGATCCAGGGACCAAGGAGTTTTCTGTGAGATTGTGTCTTCTAGGAATGTTAGAAAATATACCCATGATGTCTTACCAATATGACTACCCAAACATGAACTGAACAACAGACATGCCAAAGGGGATGAGGAAGGGTCCGTGAGACCTCAACCCTACACAAAGGACTATAGGTAATTGAAGAAATCTTGGAGTGGGAGAAGTAATTTTCCCCAGAGAAGAGCATATCAATTGACAATCTAATGTCAAAGACTCAGCCCTGAAAACACACATATAAGTAACATTATACAGACTGAACAGGTTATATTTAGAAATGTACATGTGTATATGTATATATGCACATATGCATATATACATGCAATAATGATTAGTGAAAAATGAGGTCATGAATTTGAAGAAGAGTGGAGTATATGGGAGGGTTTGGTGGGGGGAAATGGAAGGGAAAAATTTTGTAGCTATATTATAATCTCAAAAGAAAAGAAAAAAAGATGGATTGGGTACCTGCATGCTAGCTCTTTCCAATTGGACTAGTGGGTCTAAATTCTGGCAGCATCACTTGGAATATTAAAAACAAAACCTTGGAGCAGACTAATTTAATTAGATTGGGGTGATGCCTGAGCATTGTTCAAATGTTCCAGGTGAAATGTTGTGATGTGTTGAGGATCACTGAATAGAAAAATGAGCTTCTATATTACACAAGGACAACAATGAGTTTCTCAAGTATATATACTGAAAGGCCCTTCAAATACCGAGTCTTGGGGGGAAAACATGCCGAATAGGGATTGCATTAGCAAGGTGAAGCAGCATGTACTAAATCCTGGGGAAGCGGGGTTAAGGGGGGGCAATTCCATGTAATGAGGATGCAAAACTGCTTCTGTAGCTCTTAGGGGTTGGTAGTATGCTCAACATGACTCTGTTGTCCACAATTAAACCAATCATAGTGTCCCTCAAGTAGAGCAGGTCTTAACTTCCACTTTCGTGGAGTGGAAATGCAAGCTCACAGCTGTCTTCCAGGGCTTCTCCCAATGTTGTTTCTAAGACACTACAAGAGTTCAGCTAGGAACTCGGCTAAGAGTTCAGCTGTGTAAGTTGTCGAGTCATGGAACTTAGTGTACGATTCTTGGAAGCAGATCCTGGGAGCAAGGTTGACTCCCAGGCTTCAGCTCTGTGTCAGTCCAGAGAGAAGAGCCATGGTAGCTTTGGTAGAGAGTTACACCTGCCCATGGAGCACAGCATTAATATAACTGTGGAAAGACAAGCTTGGAAGCCAGTGAGATTTGAGATTGAGTCTCAAATGTACAACTTGCTAGCAGAATTATAGCCCCCATTCTTTATAGTCACCGAGAAGTAAGTTACACTAAGTACTTGACTTGCGGTTGATTTTTGGCAAGTAACTACTACTAGGACCGAGGAAAGCAACACACCATTTTTAGTGCATTAATAGATCCAGATACCTCTGGGAATTGACTTTCAAGGAAAAGCAGCAAAACTTTACTTGATCTTAGTCTAAAAATACTTCATAATTAAAATATGAACCCTTGCCAAGGTGAAACTCTTTATAGCTAACCACAATGGAAGCTTTTTTCCCTATCTATTTGTCTAGTCAGGATTTCTGTTACGTATCTAGAATCCAACAGAACTTTTTACACCTCTGCACTTCGGGTATTTTAGACTAGGTAATCTATGTTCTCAGTGCCTTCCTGTGAATTTGAAATATTTAACATCATTCCTATTCTCTGCCTACTAGATGCTAGGAGCACTCTTTGCACCACTGCCACATGTTTCCACATTCCCAGAAGTTACATCTGGGCCAACAGAGTCACATTTGGTAATAATAGCTGATATTTTCTGAATGGAAACGTATCTCAGAATTACAAAACTGTTCTGATTATTTTTAACTTGAGTAACTGGAAAATATTTTTTTGTGTGTAAAGTACGTGTACAGTGTGTGTGTGTGTCTCTCTGTGTATGTGTCTCTGTGTATGTTTATGTGTGGGTGGGTGTAGGTGTGAACATTTTATGGTGTATGTCTATTGAAATCAGAGGACAAGCTTGGTTGTTGGTTCCCACCTTCTGCCTTGTTTGAGACATATTTCTTTGTTCTTCATCATTGCCTATACAAAGAAAGAGGACCCATGAGCTCTGGAGTACTGGAGATGCATGCCCTTGCACCATGGGTTCTGGAAGTCTGAATTGTGATCTCATGCTTGTATGGTAAGTGCTTTGCCAACTGAGCCATCTCTTCACTCCCCCCCCCCCGCCCCGCCCCGGCTTTGAATATAACCAGAAAATTTATTTAAGCAATGTATAAAAGTATTCTAGAAGAGATTAAGCTCCTACTGTGTGTCACACTCCTAGTATGTGCTTTATCATTTCATACACATACTTCTTGTGTGTAAAATGTTATATGGTAGTATTGTGATTCTCATTTATAGCTAAGGGGCTGCTCTAAGAGGTCAGATAATTTCTTGACAAAACACAGATGCAGTAAATAGTAAAGCTTGGACATAAATCCACAATTTTCTCACTTCAAAGCTCGTCTCCCCATATGGTATGCTGTAGGATTTTTCCTTTTGGCATTAAGTTCAAAGAGTTATAGGCATCTATGAGCTGCTAGATAGCTGCAGAGACCAGAGACTACAGGCTAAGTGCTGTGGACACAATTTGAAAAGGCCTTATATTTAACCTTTTTACTCCATGTATGTGAAATAAATGGGGAAAACATTATCATTATGAGAAACATATGCATTGCCTTCAGGATGTGCCAGATTTTTTTCAGAGAAATGAGAAACTGAATATGTCCCAGACTCAAGAAAACCTTATGACTGACAGAGAAAATAAGACTCATAATGCAAGCCCAAATGAAACACTGTAGCATATACTGAAAACACTATGTAGATTTGTTTAAATAAAGGGATGCAACCTTCTAAGCTAGCTTGGGAAATGGGTTATTTACAGGAGCCCACTTCTAAATTTCCATGAGAGGTCAGGAGGCTAGAGACGTATATATGATGAGTCACACTGGTGGACAACAGTCCACTGACAGCTCTCAAGAATACATGAAATAAAATCACTGCCTATATTTGCCTCTGCCCTTTCCAAGTCAGGAGCTCTGATCACTTCTAGCTATACCCAGAGGTTAGATATTCACATAGAAATGACATTCATTACAGGCACAGAACTGTCTTCTGGGGCATGACTTTGGTTTATTTAGAGTCATAGAGTCTTAGAGCTTGAAGCTAGCCAGACTTGCCATTCCATTTTACCACAAGCAGAAAAAGATGTTGTCTAAAGAGAGACTGAACTGCCGATGATCCTGTGGTTGGTGAAGAGTGAGGGTATGTGTTCTACTGCCTCTATGAAGTGAAAAGCATGGTTTCTGTTGCTCTTCTAAGCTTACTATGTACCCAAGAGTTACGAATCCTAATTATTATCTAAGGGTACCACTTACAGGGCTTGGCTTGCTCCTGAGCCCTTAGACTGTATGACAGAAAATTATGATGATTTTTAGATCACAGTAATAAATTGGAAGCTATGAGAAACCCAAAGTGAAGAATCATTCTGAGTAGTAAGTAATGTTCCAGCATCGAGTTCAAATTTCACATGTCCTTACATTTCAATACACTAGGTGGCAGCAAATAGGTATTTAGGTACACAGCCAATAGACTGGTAGATTGGAAACAAAATGAAACTAAGTCTTTGAGTTTAATGCAAGGGGATTAATCTCTTGATGCTCTCAAACATGCATGCCAAAGCCAGAGCTCTTCTCATAAGCTTTCTTTACCAAGGTTGCCCCTTAAAAACTGTTAGTGGTGGGCAGCTACAACATGGAGAGCTTGCAGCTGTGCAGCTGCTGTTTCCTGGGGGAGACATGGCAATAGGCTGTATATTTCAGAATGGTTTTCCTAGGACAGAGAGTAAAAATCAGGGACAGGGAATGGGTAGACACAAAAGACAGGTTTAAGGGAGCATATTGCAGGATATGCTCAAGAATCAAAGGGCAGAAAAAAAGATGTACGCAAAGACGGGCTGGGAATTCTAGCAACAGAGATATTAGAAATTAAGTAAAATTAGTATCTACACATTCATCCATAGGGACCCAAAGGATTATCTAGTGTCTCAGTTGGTTAGGTCAGGTGATCCATTAAGGGACAGAAAGAAAATATACTTTATGTGCTATTTGTCTCACATTAGAAAAGGAAAGAAAGATTTCTAATATTGCTCTAGATCAGACTCATACAGAGTCTTCACTAAGCCCGTGTGCATGAATCATGTCATGTTTGCTATGAGAGGAACTTCACAGAAAGAGTGGGAGGGTCGCAATTCAGAGTGCTTGTTCATAGACTCATCCTTCATCTCTTCACACAGCAGAAGATTTTCAGGCTCTTGGCTGATTTAAAGGCTATCCAGACTTAAGAGATATGGTATTGTTCAACTATGATCATCTTATAACAAATAAGAGGCCTAAAAAAAGAATCGTGTAAAGACATTTCAAATTAAAGGTGAGCTGATAATGTAAGTCCATTACTGATCAGAAAGTAGTTGATGGGGTGCTTTTCACAGACTTAGGAAAAGCTCTCATGAGCTCCAAGCAAATCTGATGGAAGTTAACCTGCAAGTCAGCAAAGGCTCTGAAGACTATGAACAAAGACTGACTCCAATTCTTACTATGAGTAAACCTCTAATTTGATGTGTACTGGAACACCTTTAAAGTAACACATTGATACACAAAATACAGACTGTCTTCACATTCCTATTTTATAAACCACTAAATGAGAATTGTCTCTTTCTGAATAAGTAAACTTTTAAAGTATATTTCAAGAAGCATTCTGCTCTAATAAATATTAATCATGTTTTAGAATATCATTTGATTCAACTATATACAAAATTTAAATGTGTATATATACACATGCATATAGATTGTAGTGACATGGATTGAATTCAGGGCCTGTGCAGAAGCTAAGAAAGCTCTCTACCACTGAGTTATATCCTTATTCTATAAATTTATTTTTGTGTATAACCTACGATAAACAAAATAACTTAGAGTACTATGTATGTGTGAGCAATTTATAAGCATGTAAACATGTAAACTGGCTATATGACTAATGGGATATATAACCCAAATTTTTATGACTTGAGACAGCTTAGTAGGTTTATAAATAAATAAGTAAAATGAAGCAAGAGACCTAGACTCTCAGTTTTCTGAATTAGTCCATTTTCCATTACCATTATGAACTACCTGAGGCTGAGGAACTTATAAAGGAAAGGAGTTGAGATTTACTTTGCAGTTTTGAGATTCAAGATCAAGCCTTTGGCTCCCGTTCCTCTTGGCTGAGGGGATCATGGGGAATGGTAATGGGAGGTTGGGGGTTGGGTGAGGGTAATTCCATGGTAACACAGGGAGGCCAGAGGGAGTAAGGAGTTAGTGCCACATGGTTTTTTTTTTTTTTTAGAATATCTTTCTTGGGAATGAATTGTGGTCTGCTAAGAACTATATGAGTCCCTTCCAAAGTTAAGGTTCTCAATAATCTAAGAACCATTTTCTAAACACAACCTCTTAAAGTCCCACCACCTCATGATACTGCCACACTGGGACCAAACTTCTGATGTGAATATTTTTGGAGACACACCATAGAGAAACAATATCATCCCTACAGAAACTAAACTGTCAGCGTATTATTTAAGCACTTCCATTTTATGCTCTTCGGGTTCCACATTTTCCCTGATGTTTGTGCACAGGTCCAAGATATAGAGTTGAGATTTTTACTCCCTTCTAATGCTCCAGGTGTCTTCCTCCTTAAAGAGTGCTCGGTGGGATGCAGAGTTGCAGGAACTATTTAAAAGGGGGTACCTGCCAATCAGATAAAATGTAGCTACCTGGAAAGGAAGGGAGTGGGCATCCGAGGAGATCAATATTCTAGAGTGAGCCAAGACTTTTCTTACCACTAAATCTTCCCAGTTAAGAAAAACAACCCTTAAAATTGTCTCCAGTATTTTGTGCTATATAGGGAATGGCTTAAGTAAAGGTTGTGCACAGGTGTAGAGAAATCAGTTTGTTATTATGAGGTGGACACATGGAGAATTTCCCTTCCAGATGAGAAGCTTCCATGGCTCTGATGATTACCTTGCTGACAGAACATCTTTTTGTTTATTCTTCTCTCCTCCTCTGCTTCCCTCCCTTCTTTCCTTCCTTTTTTTTTTTTTTTTTTTTTTTTTTTTTTTTTTTTTGTGGGGAGGATCTTGCTATGCATGCCTGGATGGCCCACAATTCACATGTAGAGCAGGTTGGCCTCAAACTCAAAAGTCTCTGTGCCTCTGCCTCTTGAGTGCAGGGATTAAAGATGTGTGCCACCACACCCAGCATAGTTCCTTTCTTTGTAGAGCTTTGTTGTTTGTAGTAATAGTTTATACAAACTGTACTAGAGAAGGTCTATCCCCTTCCTGTGAACAAACGCTTAGCATATGGGCTCATGAATTATAAGCCAGTGCCAGCAGAGGAGTTTGCTTGATCATCACTGGGCATGTGGGCTCTACCCTAGACCTATTGAATTGCTAGCCCGGGCATCTTTTGTTTTTAATCCCTCGTCTTGATTTGTATGGTTTTAGGTCTCAATTCTTAGGCAAAGTTTGCAGTCTGGTAGTTGAAAAAGGAGAAGAGTCAAGTTCAGAGGTTCTTCTACTAGAGTCCAGGCAGCAGACACACTGAATGACAATTGAACTCACTTTATGATGTGAGATTAGGATATAAAGCAACATGTGGCTATACAGGGTATTAAACTGTGGAGTTGGATTAAAGGAGAGACTTTGAATCCTCCTTTTGAAAAAGACATATGTGTCTTCGAGATGTGTCTGCCTACACAGGAACCAGGTATTTCCTACAGGCAGCTGAGTGTCAGAAGCAGAAACACCAAAGACAACATGGGACAACTCAGTTCAAGACAACCACAGGAGGAGTCACCATTATTTCCATTTACAGATATGGTATTAAGTCTTTGAGAGGTTGAATGTCTTACTCATCTTCATTAAACTAATAAGAGGAAGACATGGGGTTCAACTGCTTTAAAAAAAGAGAGGGAATAGCTAATGTAGCTGGCATGAAGGGAATATAAGCTATTTACTTGGATCATTAATAGAATCCAGTGTTTTGTTAGAACAGAGGGGAATAATGAACCTTTCTAAGCTGATGACTTAGTAACCTTGAAGCTGTAGGTCAACAAACAGGAAATAGTCACTTAATTTGGACTGGAACACAGAGTTCTTGTCTCAGGGGAAATTTTATAGAATGTCAACAGCAGCAGACGTTCAGTTCAGCTGCTGATTTTCACATTTCCACTGAGAGAGAAGGCTTAATACCCACCCCCAGCCCCCACTGGAGAGTAATGGTCCAGCACTGATTCAAGATTGGATTCAGAGCCACAGTGGCCACTTCTGACACACAACACAAGGTGTCCTGGCTGGTCTCTTCCACTGCTGTACTTTCTAATGTAACTTTATTTACAGATTCAGGTATGTCTGAGCACTGAGGCCAAGTGTGGTTGTTATTCCCTGTGCCTATGCAGATGAGTTACGTTAGCTAGCATGCCCATGAAGGCATTTTGCACGGTCAATAGTACTGTTTCTCCTGTGACTTTTATTCATGTTTCTTCACCCATAAATGAGTACTGCATGAACAAAACTGGGTTTGGAAATGCAGGGAAGGAACCCAGGCTATGGGAAAGTATTCCCTGAAGGTGAAGACTTCTCTTTTGATATTAGAAAACCAGTCTTCTCTCCCACAGCATCAGTTTCTTCCAGATAAATGAAATGGGCATAGCAAGTGTAACCATAGAGAATTATTAGGGAAGCTCCATATACTACGAGTTTAACTAATGTTTATCACCCCTCACCTAGGAAATTTGGCTATGACAATCTGTACCCTAAAGTTAATTCTAATTTTTATCCCCAGATAACAGATAATGAGCTGTAATTAATGTTATAGTGACAATCCTTTTGGTGTGTTATCTTGGTCAGTCCTCTTATCAAGAGTACCAAATCGGGGATTGTTTTGAAGACCTTGGTAAAAATGTGTAAAGCAGACTCAAAGATGGGGCACACCATGCCTAGGAAGTTCTACATCCAAGCTCACATTTCCAACAGTCTGAGTTTAGAGGACAATTTCTACAGCCAGAGCAGATAAAGAGCATGGTAGTGAAAGTGTATGCGTTTGAATGTCTGGGATCAAATCACACATCAGAATCTCTTAGCTGTGATGTTTTGGACAGGCCACTTTTCTTCTTCCCTGCCCTAGTCTAGACTTGTGTTAGATATGGAAAATAGCATCTGTCTTATGGAAATTTGTTATGGGGACTCTGAGCTGTTTAAAATATGTAAAATGCTCAAACAGAGCATGGTAGAATACTACAGTGAAAAGCATTTTCAAATGGCGAGTCTGGAGGTGAATTTGTTTCTTGTTCCTTTTAACATTTACGAAACTTCTTACAAGTTTGCATCAGATAACAGCTCTGATGGTATTTGTATCTATTAGAACACCTCATTGTTTTAGGTACTTGATATCACAGTGCAAGAAATTGAGAAAGAATAAAGGGATGGTCTTTATAATAAGCCAGAAATTCCATCTGATTTCAGCTGTACCAAAAGAGAGTGTCAATCCATGATACACAGCCTGTAATTTTGAAGTTTATACTATAGTTGCTATGTCAGATTTATTTTTAAAGGCCCCAAACCACATGTTCAAGATGTAAACATTTGAAAGATCATAATTTACTATAGTCACAAATAATGTGATATGAATTCTTGTACTTTCATTTAATCTTTTAAAAAGTGGGATAAAGGAAATATTTCACTTAATTTTTATAGTGAGCAATCCATCAAGTTCAAATTTTAAATTTTCTTCTAGCATCCTAAATCTTGTGGTTTATGAAGTAGAGAAAAAAAAAGCAGCATCTACATGTCGCTAAATACAAACTACAGTGAATCATGCCCAAAATATTTTGTAGAATTTAAAATGGTGTATTTATATTTTGTGTTTATGGGATGGCTTTTGAACCAGAAATTTAATGTAAGAATGAGGCAAATACACTGTATCCTTAGCACAGGGCTATCACATGGAAGTGAGATGAGAGTAAAGGGTATCAAGTAACATGGCTTTTCCATTTTAATAAAAATACCATCCATCCTTTTTATAGTAGTTCTCCCTCAAGTTATTGGGCAGATGAAATAAGGGGATGAGGTAGATGAGGTAGGGCTAGAAGTACAGAGTGGAGACAGCGAGCACAGATTCACATATCCCAGAGTGCCCAGTGGTCCACCCAAGAAGGAAACCTATCTTTTGGCCTGAGTGCTCTGTTCAGCTTCCTCCCCTGATGGCAGGTGAGCACACAGTGAAACCTCTTTCACTTTCACATTTCACTGGATATCCACTTACAATTAAGCCCAGCCTGGAGAGCATGGACACTCTCTGGCGCTCTTGATACTTGCAAGATGCTGAGAAAGCAATGCAAAGATTAGAAATGAGATTGTATAGGATTTGAATGTAATTTAAGATCCAACAGTGACAAATAGTTAGAGCCACTGCTTCATATGAGACACGTTAGGAGAACAGGTGTACTGTGTTATCTTTATCTAATCATGAGGCATCAAACCTTGTCAACATCCCTGAAATCCTCGTGGGATTATTCTCTGGGTCTTTTGTTGTCAGGTGAAGATATTAGGTGAAACTCATTACTGCTGTCTTTCCCCTTATTCTTAGCTTCGTTTCCTTCTCAGCAAAACCCTAATGGCAAGTTTAAATGGTTCGAGTCTTCTTATTCCAATTAAGACCTATAATCTTTCAGATTTTAAGCTCACCTGGGAGTTTATGGCTGTCGTACACACATCTGCCCTCTTCTCACACTCATTCTGTTTTATTATCATATATATATATTCATATCTGCCTCCCCATAGCCCTCTACTTTATTATTATATATGTGTCTTTACATCTATTACATATCTGCCTCTCCATTACATCACTCTATTTTACTATCATATATACATTTATATATTTTATTTACATATAGTTTTTAGATTTTTCATATTAAAGAAAATGTGACATTTGTCTTTCTGAGCTTGGATTATTTTGTCTAATATGACGATTTTCAATATTATCTATTTTTTTGTAAATGATGTATGTTCATTATTTAGGCTATAAAGAATAACGAACTTATATCATTCTTCTGTGATGGGCATTGAAGCTGATTATATTTTGGCTATTGTGAGCAAAACAGTGCAGAAGTCTCTACAGCATGCCAACTCTGAGTCACTCACATGTGTTGCTGGAGCAGTATGGCTTGATCATATGGTAGTTCAATTTTCAGCATTTTTTTTTTCTGAAATTTTACATAATTTACAAAGTGGTTGCAAAAACTCAGATCCTCAACAAAGAGAGAGTAAGGGAGAACTAAGTTTAAATCTCTCTCTCTCTCAAACACACACACACACACACACACACACACACACACACTCGCATACAGAGAGAGAGAGAGAGAGCGAGAGAGAGAGAGAGAGAGAGAGAGAGAGAGAGAGAGAGAGAGTGAGAGAGAGAGTCATGAAAGCAGTAGGGGTATCCTTGTGGGGGAAGAAGGGCGATCAGTGAGAGAGGGGATGGGGAAGTAGGAGGGTGGTAAGAGGATGAGCATGAAAACGAGTGAGTGCCAAGTCCTGCCACGCAGAAGGAGTGGCATGACACAGTTCCTACCCCTGGAGTAGAGCTAGCAGGGTGTGGGCCTCCCCAAGCACTGACAGTTGTGGGTGTGGGAATTTTTTGTATAATATTGTATGTAGTTTCATGTTCACCCTTCAGGGAATCCTCTCCCAGTTAAGGTTAATGACTGCCGGTTAAAGTTAATGACTCCTTGAGAGAATGTGTTCCTCAGCACAATGGTAAATGCTATAACCTTCAAGGCAGCTCTTAAGGCAGTTGGAGAGAACTCTGAAAATATGAGTTCAAGAATATATAGTTTCTCAGCTATACAAAATATAAGGACAAAATATAAATTTATGAGGAGCTTCACAGACCTAAAAGAATAAAGGCAGCTGTACTAGTGAACCAGCTTGTCAGTAAGATACAAAAGCAGGCAGATTTCTGAGTTCAAGGTCAGCCTGGGATAGAGCAAGTTTAGGCCCAGGCATGCTGGAAATCCTAAAATCGTTGTTAGTGCTTACAAAAGCAGGCAGATCTCTGAGTTCATTTGCTATGTTAAAAGAAACATGCTTGCTATCTCTTCCTAAGAATCAAGTGAGCATGAGAAATGTAGGGTATTTTTAATTTAAGGAAAATACAAAAAAATAAGAATAAGCTATATTCTATGCTTGCTGGGAGAACCCACTTTAGAGTCCCCAAAGGGCAGTCAGGTGTTTGAGACTTGAGACGTCTTTGTTCTGTCCCTTATCATCAAAGTCACCAAAGTCATAGATTTCATTTTAATGCTAGTAGCATCTGATTTGATTACTAAGTGATCCAAGTTATAATTTTAATCATTATCCCAGTATTCACA
Source organism: Montemys delectorum (assembly GCA_019843815.1). NCBI lineage: Eukaryota > Metazoa > Chordata > Mammalia > Rodentia > Muridae > Montemys > Montemys delectorum. The sequence goes on from JADRCD010227118.1 coordinate 45,101, forward strand.
CACTTAATGAAATCTTTAAAAAGAAAAAAACCTTGGGAAAATTTAAATGTACTCCCGCAGTATCATAATGGCTTAAGTGATTATAAAAGCTCTTCTTTGGCATTCTCTTTAATTTTATTTATGATGCATTAACGAAAACAAGTCTTATTACTTTTTAGTTCCAACCCAATAGTATTTAACAGTGCAAGAGCAATTTTGGAGCAAATATTTTCATTATCTGAAGCTGGCGGGTACTGGTTATTTTCTTGCCCTTGCTTGCAAATCCCCAAGGCAACCGCAGATAACTAGCATAATGAACAAAGTACAAGCATTTCATTGTTACTGTTGCTTTCTGTAACACAGCTCAAGAAATTAATTCGCCTCTTTACATGACTTTTAATAATACCATAGTCTGCTAAAATGGGGACAATAGCTTCTGGCACATAACTAACACTTTTGACCTGAGAGCTATATCTTCATTCTTTCAACTTTTCTACCCTGCCCTCACCACTTCCCAAGACACTAAAAAACAGAATTATTTTATTTTTAACTATGTATACGCTATGCATGCTTGTGTGGGGGTTGTAAATATTGAGTGCTGGTGTCAACATATACTAGAAAAGGGTGTCTGATGGCCTAGAACTGGAGTCGCAAACTCAGGTCCTCTGTAAGAGGAGTGTGTACTCTTAACTGATGAACTATTTCTCCAGCCCAAGTTTCTTTCTTTTTTTTCTTGTTCTTGAGACAGGTTTTCATGATGATGTATACCTGATTGGCCTAGATCCTATTTTCTAAAACTCACAAAGATTCATTTTACCTCTACCTCTTCAGGGCTGGATCTAATGGTATGCACCACCACACCTGGCCTCCCTGGGACTCTAAATATGATACTGCCATAAATAGGTGCTCACTAAATACCCTCAATTCATTTGTAGATTGAGGGTTGAAACCCTGGCAAGGGTGTTTTTATTAGGATAGAGACATCAGGGAAACATTATTACTGTTCTCTGTTACGTAAGTTCATTTTCTTTCTAGCCAAGTCTTCACAAAGTAGACTTTGGCAAGTAAACCCCTTTAACTCCCAGTCCTTTAAGACTTTAAAATCACCTGCTTCTAATTATTTTTCCAACTGAAATCTACATTTCTTGAAAGAATTCTGCTTTTTCACCTAGAGTTTGGCTGCTTACCAAGTGGGGTTTTCAGGATTTTGTATTGTTTCTTCCTCCTACTCTGGATTTCTCAAATTGTCACACTGATTGGGAGCAGTTAAAAACAGATCATCGATTTGACTATCTTGCTCTCAAAATGCTGCAGAAATCAGCCTGCTCCATGCCTAAGAGCATGGTTTTCATATTTAATTAACTCAGCAGGTTCTGATAAACCTTTTCATCTCCTGTGCAGTTATCCTGGCTAGTTTTTTTTTTTTTTTTTTTTTTTTTTTTTTAATATGAGAACAAGGAGGATGCCATTGAACTAGAGTAGGAACTAATGCTCTTGGAACAAGGGATTGTTTTCCAAATGTGTGCAGCCAAGAGTCCTTCATAGGGAGCTCTTCCTTTTTAGAATGCTTTGCCTCTTCTTCAGTCTGTCTTTGTGGCTTTGCAAACAAGAGAAAAGTCATCATCCACCTTGTGGCATTCAAGTCAGTGATTAGCTGTCTTATTATCATCAGATCTAGTCACCTCTTTGCTTCTCCACTTTATTAGGTTCTCACAATGAGTAAAGCACTGAGGTATGCATTTCTTAGGACGTGTCTTCATTGTTAAACAACGCATGCCTATATTTTAATTCTTTCAAAATCTCTTTCATTAAATATTTTTCTTTGACTGTTAGTTTTACCCCAGCTCTCCCTGCCTCTGGTTCACTAATTAAGGTATTTTGTTTTAATTAACTAATTGATTTTAAATTAATCATTGTTATTAATTTTAACATACTCATATTCTGTTTATAAAATCTAAACTGTTCTCTTTTATTTGCTTTGAGCATGTCTCCTACACCAACCTCTATGTCTCTCTGGCTCCTCCCCTTCCTTTTTCTGTTAGTCCTCCTTTTTTTTTCCTAGACAGTTTAACTTCTACTCTCATCTCACCTACAATATATAATTTTAAGTATCTATATAAATTCTATGAATCACAAATGAAAAAAGAATGCAATATTTATCTTTCTGAAATGGACTGAATTTGCTTATATGGTCATTTCCAGGTGCATAAATTTTTCTGAAAAAATGGCATAATTTTGTATGTCTTTATGGTTGAATTAAATTCCATTGTACATATGCATATACCACATCTTCTTTATCCATTCCTTTGTTGATGCACCGTGAGGCTGATTTCCAAATGTAGCTATGAAATTTAATTTATTGACTAATTAATTAAAACAATAAAAGGAAATAATTGAATGCAGAAAAAAATTAGCATTTCCTTATTAGAATATCCTGAAGGCCCTTAGATGTTGAGTTGGGCATATGCATGTACACTTCTCTGTGTTAGTGATCTGCTAATGAAGCACTACATCATGCCTTTTCCGATCTGGACAGTAAATAGGAGGCAGACAACCTTATGCTCAGTGGACAGTTTTGAGTTAGCTGTAAAGTAAGCGGCATGTATTCTCATGGACCAATGAGCACCTAAAGCCTCTGAGGTTAAGTGACTTGTCCAGAGTTCCAGGTTAATGTGGCTCAGAGCTGAGGCCCAATTTCCCTGATGTGGTCTAGATATTTAGTCAGGTTTCCAAGAACTTTATCTTTCAAATACCAGCACTGTGTTTTGGGATATTTTCAGATAGGAAAGGCTATCATTAGGGTTCAAGGAACAATTAGCGCTGGTTAATTTGAAAGATGGGGGTTCAGGATTGGCTCGTTGAGGATGCCATAAGCAAGGTGAGAGACCGCCTAACTTCAGGTAATTGTCATGTAAGCTGCCAGTGAGGTACAAGAAATATTCCTACTTCTAGTTTCATATTGGTTTTCTTCCTCCTCCCCTTTCTCTAACTTGTACATTTAGAGCAGAACAAGGGAGTAAAATAGGAGGGAAGAATGAAATCTCATGTTTCTGTGTTAATAGGGAGGGCAAGGAATGTGTTTCGAGGCTTTATGTGGGGAGATAAACAGGGCTCTAGTAAAACCTAGGAACAAGGAGAAAGCCAAGGGAAGAAACTATTTCCAAAATACACATAAATGCACATTCATACTCTTTGAATGGCTGACCATAACTGCCTTTACTTCAGAAAATAATTTCAACACCTGTTTTCATGTTCCAAATTCCCTGCCAACCTGATTCAGCATTTGGAGCTACATGTAATATGGAGGAAACTCTCTGGCAATAAACTCCAGACTGCTGTGGTCTACAGATTGCTCCATCGTTTGTTAGGTACGCATATGTCTTTCTCATACCTGATGTGCAAGGAAAACATAAATATTCCTTCGTTGACAATAAGCAGGTGTCCAGTAGTACATGCCTTTGCTCAGGTTCTCCAGGCCAGGATCTCTGACTTTGCTCTTTTTACTTTAAAACAATTTGCTGTTGTTGTTGCTGGAAATCCCAGCCTATTTTTTTTAATAGAGTCAAATCATCTAAAGTACACATTTTAGCTCATGATCTCACAAATGCATCTGGTAAGAAACACTTCAGACAAAATGCATTGCTATGGGAAATGTCATAGCACCTAGAGCCATTGGACCTGTCTGTTGAAGAGGAAAGGAAACTGTATTCAGGGAAGCAGACTTTAAAACAGAATGTCATCAACTTATGAAAGGTTCTTTTGCCAGGAGCAGGGGCAAAGCAAGCTAGGGAGCTGGTCTTTCAAGTTTGTGTCTCCCTGTGATTTTGTTCAAGTCAGCAAGCTCCCCTGCTCTATACTTGACCTTTATACAAGGTTTGTAGGAGCTCAGGAAGGTTAAAGCCAACATATTCCCTGTAATTTTACTCTGGCCCTGGATCTTATATTATTAACATACTACAATGCTTTTGTTGCAATGAGGTTAATCGGTCTCATTCCTACCCAAGAGGACTATGGGGGCATCTTAAGCTGCGCACAACGAAGCTCAGTGTTTTCTGTTGACAAGGTTCTCAACCATAATGTTATGCAATTACAGCATCATCCACACACTATAATTACATCTAAAGCTAAGGCTATGTTTACAGTGTACTAAAAGGGGTGGAACTGTTTCGTTTTAAGTGATCCATTCACATCCTCGGTTAGTAACCAAAATACATAGGAATGAAAGAGTCATGGTCCTAATAAGGTTTTCTGAACAACAGCTTCAGATACCAAGAAGCTAAAAGCGAAAATACAGCCCAAAGACTCCAAAAGCCCAAACGAGAAAGGACACACATGCCAGCCTCAGGATTTGAAAGCCCAGGGTGGGCAAGATTGCAGAGGCTAGCATGCTGGTGGGACTGTGCGTCTTTGGGTTCCCTCACTTGATCTGCCTTGTTGTGTAGGCTATGGCTGCTCCTCTTGTCTATTTGTAGGAGTTCATTGGTTGTAATATTTCCTCCTAGGAGGTAAGCATATAGGATCGCCACTGACCCAATTCTAGTGAATGTTCACTCACTCCCTTAAGACGTACTTTATTCATACCCACTTAGGAGCCAGACATCTTACAAAATGCTAAGTAAATTGCAAGAACAAAACCAGAAAGTTCTGCTTTTGTGGAACTGAATTCTAATGGACGTTAGACTCGTCTTCTGCTTATTAACCTGGGAGAGTGAAAAGGAAGCTTTGTCACGGGTGATGACTGATGCTGACTCATCTAGCCTGTCATGGACACTAGTACTTCACTCAGTCAGCTTTGCATTGAAACCTACCATTTCCTTTCTCCTTCCTTCCTTCTGTTTTAATTGAAAATTTCATACTATATATTTTGAGGATATTTTTTCCTTCCCATAGCTCCTGCCAGATCTTTTCAACCTCCTTACCCATCCACTCCTTTTTCTTCTTTTACTCTGGACTTTGGGTCATTTTCATTCCAAGTTACCCTCTCTCATCCCCTTTTCTCTCCCATGGAAACTCCCCTTTCCAACAAGCTTCCTCCTACTTTGATGAGATTTTTTTATCTACTGAGTTTAATTATGGTTGCTTGAGTGAACATGAGTGGAATTGTATACTAGAGCTTGGGCAATTTATCAGTTGTTACACCACTGAAGAAAATGACAGTGCTTACTCACTGGTGGAGCAGGGAACTGGGGCTACTTAAGCCTTTGAAATTCTTTATGAATGTAAACAGCAACTGTAACACTAAAGTTCTATCTTAAAAAAAAACAACAAAAAACAAACAACAAAAAACATTTGTTTTCCTCAAAATTGTCTGAAAGTCTGTGAAACTCATTTCCTGAAGAAATGTTACTCAACATGTGCCTCTGTAAAGGCAAACCAGAGAAAGCAGCCCTAATCAATAGCACCCTCCTTCACCCTGTGCATTGCTGGCCCTTCCTGGGGTTCTTCCCCTCAGCTGCCTGGAGTCTTTTTAATAACCATCTCTCTTTGTCAGCTAGTACTGTTCAGCAGCCCATTCACAAAGTAGATGCACTGAATATGGTCCCAGCAGTTAGGGGTCTTTTTATACACTGAGAACATTGTCAGATACAATTAAGGTTTACTCTGTTGCCTACTGGCAAACATAATTATCTGAGCAGGTGAAAAGTCACTCTAGGTTTCTGTGAGGAGAAAGTGGACAAGCCACAAAGGAGAGCACCTTTTAGCACGGGTGCATGCTCGCTAGTGGTTAGTAAGCTGCTGACTTGGTAAAAAAGATAAAATCAAAAAGTAAAAAGAGAAAATGAAATTGTATATTTAATGAGTGAGACCCATACAATTTGGCCTGGGAGGAGGTCGTTTTCTGTTGGGTGAGTACAAGTGAACCTGGTGGACTTGGACACTGCGTAGCTTTATTTGAGTCCTCTCCTTGTTTCCCTTTTTGTTGAAGCTAATGCCAGCTGCATGTCTAGTTTGGAGTGCAAATAGAATGAGCAAACCACACTTCTTTCCCACCTCCCCAGTACTTCTGTTTGTTTCTGTAGCAGCAGTGTATACCAATTCTCCTGTATATTGCCTTTTTGCTGGAAAATGTTGTATGTTGAATAAACTTTTCTATTAAAAAAAAAAAAGAAACACTCAAGTAAAGCCTTGTGGGCTTGAGACTGACCAATATATACCACATATTGTGGATCATGAGAAAAAATATGTCCAAGAAGTCGTACATTTTAACAGCTTAAAAAGAAAGATATATAGCCTCACACTAAGTTACAAGTTCTCTGTTTAGAAAATGCTCACCTCTTGAGTGGTTTTGGTTCAAGCACATACTGTATCATGTTGCATGCTTGCCACTAGATACTCAATTACTTGAAAAGGAATCCTGGTATTTATGTTTCAACTCTTTATTAAATTCATGAATCTTTAAAAAATGCAGTGTGGCTTCTTCTTTCTCAGTAAACACTGAGATTAACTTATATTAAATGCATGACATATCCATGGAAGATTAAATAGTTTTCTTCCATGCATAACTGCATATTACCTAAAACAAAACAAAACAAAGCAAAACAAAATTGTTTATCGTACACAGGAGCTATGTGGACCAAGTGCCTTTCTGGAACAACAGATGTAGATGTTCTTTCCTGGCAAGACATAATTTACATCTACCATATAGGATCTATAGGTCTTTGGTGATTAAAGAATAGGATTTGAAGTAGTAGAACTGGTGAATCAAGAACTTCTCAGGCTACAGATAATACTGAAAATGTCACAACAAACTGGCTGCATAACTTTCCATTGTCACTAAAGGGGACTCACTACACTACCTACAGTCCCAGGCCACCTAAGGCAAGAGAATGTTTATTTTGGTTTTTATTCTTGAACATGTAAGCTCTACTTTGCCAAAAAAAAAAAAAAATGCCTGCTTGGAATCTGTATATAGAATACACACAGACACACTGTAATTTTTAGGGAAGTGTTAAAAATACTTAGCAGACTTCTAGAGAAAAAAGTGTAATCACTTTCTAACTATTTGTTTTAATCCCCTTCCCAAAGAAACACAAGAGCATACTACATATGTAAACCCAAAGGACCTTTATCACAGAGGTTCGTTAAGAGTGGCTGACACATGCAGAGAGGGAGAGAATAGGTGTCTTATATGTAGGTGGTAAATATAGATTTGCCAGTTAAAGCTCAGAACATTGTTAGAAATTGAAGGATCATTTAAAACAATGTTATGACTGGATATTTATCTTTTTATAAAGAGCCCTTCTTTTCCTCCCACTCTATGTGAAAACAGCCACTGTGTAACAAAGTGTCGTGATGATTATAGTCTTTATCTGAATATTTGAGGTTGGAAAAGTGTCGCTGACAAGTGAATATTGACATGGTTGTTTGAATGTTTGAAGAATTATCCAAGTCATTTTTCTTTCTGAGGCAGGGTTTTACATAGCTCAGACTCACCTTGGCCTTGTTACGTAACTGAGGCTGGTCTTGAACTACTGACCTTCATGCTGCAACTTCCCAAGAGCCATGATTACAAGCAAACCTCACCACACTAGTTTAGTTTTGCCAAGCTAAGAATGGGTATGCTGTACTCTCTATTAGTCTGTTAAGAGTGCCTAGTAAGCCATCTTCTCTGTACCTCCATTTTTTTTTTTTTTTTTTTGTATAAAGTACACAGTTCTTCCTGCCTGCTGTTTCTGGAAGCACAGAAGAGCACCACTAGGCTGAGTGGCATCGTTTGGAGATTAGTGCTGCCTGTGAGTCAGGGTGAGTTTACCACTCATTTGGCTTCCAGAGAGAGCCAACATAAACACTGTCTCCTTAAAAACAATTGCCAGAGTCCATGTTTACTTACTGAATTGCTGACTGAATCCTTTATAAACAACAAAACTGTCAAGAACTCAAAGTCAGCTTAGATGTCAGAACCCAGTCAGTGCTGTTTTCCAGTGAGTGCTCAGAGCTCAGGTCCTCTGTAACACAAGAATGCTGTGTGTTCATCTAACACGCACTGTCCAGAGCCATACTCCTTTATGTTGACCCTCTTTTAGCTGTGCTATCAAGCAACAAGTATTTTATTGAAAACAAATTTTTTTTTCCTCACATAATATATCCTGATTAAGTTCCCTGCCGGCTGCTTCTCCTAGTCCTCTCTACTCCTATCTGTATCCTTCCCCCTTCTGTCTCCTTAGAAAATATACAGGCTTCTAAGGGAAAATAATAAATTAAAATAAAATACAAGAGAGAACAAAGTTAACACATTGGAATAGTACAAATCAAACAAATAAGGAAAAGAACTCAGGAAAAGGCACAAGAAACACATATGAATGTAGACAAAGATTTGTTTGCACGCTCAGAAATGCCAGAAAAAAAAATAAACTGGAGCCATAATTCATATACAAAGAGCCTCCTAGAGAGTTAAAGAGAGAGAGAGAGAGAGAGAGAGAGAGAGAGAGAGAGAGAGAGAGAGAGAGAGAGGAGAAAAAACAAATAATATAAAAGGCAAAGTTTAAAAAGGGGTATACCTTGACATGACGTTATGAGACAAAAAACCTTTAAAGATGCCTTTGAGTTTGTTTTCTGCTGGGCACGCAGCCTACCCCGAGAGTAGCCAGTCTCCACAGTGAGATTCCCATGGAGGAAACTACATTTCATTTGCAAGTAAGGCAACTAGTTCTTAATGTTGACATTATTCAATAAGAAAAGAATTCTTGACACCAAGGGGGTGCTTCAGCTTTTGTTGGAGCAGGGATGGGCTGTGTTATGAGGCTTTCTTACCCTTGGTAGCAGAAGTGCTGTCCGGATACAGCATTGATTGTATTGAGATCTACAACATACACCAACCTCATGCTACAACTCTCTGTGTCCAGATGGTAAATCTCAGCAGAAGGTGTTCAGGAAAGAGTCTAAGTATAAACAGTAATGGATGAGAGAAACAGCCACCTTTCTCTCTGCTCATTCTTCCCTTTTTATGAATGCCCAGTGAAGGACAGGAAGACCATGAAGTAGTGAGAGGACTTAAGTGTTGGGGGAACCTTTGTGTCACCCAACACTTCTTTCAAGTGTAAATTTCAAGTGTTACATTTCTTTCAAGTGTAAATTTCAACTATTCGTTGAAAATGCAGAATGTTCTAGTTCTTTACCAGGAACTATTAGGTACAAGAATTATAAGACATAGCCCCAAATCTTAAGGACTGTACAGTTTATTAATAGGAGATAGAAAATGCACAAAAGTTTACATTTAGCTCAACTTATTATGATTTTGGGACAAATAGTAGAGTTGTGTAGAGGTAGCTGCACAGTGTTCAGTCTAATATATGTTGGACTAAAATAAGAGCCCCAAGGATATTCAATACTACCATGTAAGTTTAGGAAGGGGCTAGGTCTTTCTGCTTAAACATAATCTTTCTGAGAACTTTATGAAGTAGCCATTATAAGCATTTAGAGGCACTTTTGCTAAATGGACATAGAATTAGACTGCGGCCTAAATACGTGTCTTTATATTTGTTGATCGCTGCAGCTCTCAAGCCTCTTTGGAGAAGCCTCTTTCTGCAGTAGATGGTGATTAATACAGAGATCTGTGATGAGCCAATAAGAGACTGCAGAGTGCTCAGTTTTAAATGAGATGTCTGTATCACACCCTCCAAATCCCAGGGGGTGGAAAGATAGCAGGAGGAAGTGAATGACTGCAGGGAACTGTGTTTATTGGACAGGCATGCCATGGTGGCTGCTGTACACATGAACTCCCAGCACTTAGGACTGCATACTCAAGACCTGAACAAGATCAAGGCAGAAACAATTCCACCACAGGTGAGGCAGGGGCGCATGAAGCACCACAACTGATAGCTGCTGGGTGAGGGAGAGTTAGTTTTCTTCAGATGCATCTCTGATAGGCTGCTCATGTTCCAATTGATAAACTACACCCATGAATATGCTGGTAGTAATAAGAAGGAAGTTTAAAAGAGAGTACATGAGACTGGGAGAAAATGGTGGTGGTTGGGAAAGTACTAGAAAAGGTAGAGGGGAGGTAGTAGAGAATGGATTTGAATGAAACACATTATATTCACATATGGAATTCTCAAACAATACATTGAAAATAAAAATGCAGTTATAATACCTAAAAAGAATACAAAACACAATGAATAAATGAATAGACATCATCACGCAGGGCATAACCCATAGACTGGAGACTTAAATTCATGCTGTCTACTTCAGAGAGTGAATTCTTAAACATTGCATTGTACAATTTAGAAAGAGAGTCACAGAGATTCCAAGATGGGGCATGTTTCTTCTTGGGAAGATAAGAAGCTTTGCATAGAGAAATATTTAAATCCATTCCTAAAGGACAAAAATATATATTTCATGATGGACTATTCCATATCAGGAGGAAAGAGATGATTCTGGTAAAGGTGAAATAGTGATGCAAGAACACAAGGAATGGGGCTGGAGAGATGGCTCAGTGATTAACAACATTGGTTGCTCTTCCAGATGACACTGGTTCAATTCCCAGCATCCACATGGCAACAGACAATTATTTGAAAATCCAGTTCCAGGGAATCTGATACCTTCACACAGATATATGTGAGGACAAACAGACAGACAAACAAACAAAACCCAAAACCAATACATAGGAATAAAAAAAATAACTTAAAAAACAGTACAAGAAACAGAAGTACAGAGGTTGTGTTGGCTCATTGTGATCCTTAACTTGATTAGATCCAGATACATAAGAGCTGAATATACTTCTGGGTGGGTATAATTCTGGAGAAGACTGAGATGCAGATAAGGAAAAATAACTTTTCTGAATGTAGGTAACACTCTCTAATAGGTTGGGGCCCTGTTTGTTCCCCGTTGTTCCCCTTCCAGGGGAACAAAGCTGTGAGGCAGAAGAAAACAGTTCCTGTCAGTGCCCCTCTTTCAAGCGATGCCTCTGTTGCTGCTATAGTCTGCTCTGGCCATTGCTTCAGCCTTTTGATAGGAACTCATACAGGTGATAGACTCTTTAGGTGGCCCTTGACCTTGGATTGGGATTATGTATTGGTTCCAGTTACTTAACTGAATACTTATTGGATTTTTGGTGCTACAACATGCAGATAGCCAGTGTTGGATTATCCAATTTATAACCTAAATAAATAAATAAATAATAAATAAAAACATGCATACACAAGGGTGCACTGGACTAGAGAGAAAAGATCTTAAGATTACTGTGGTAGAATCTCTTGACTAGTTGGTGTAGTCCTACTGTGATGGTTGGTATGCCATGTCAACCTGACAGGATCTGGAATCACCTTGAAGATAAAATTCCAGCTACACCTGTGGGAAGTTATTTAGCCTCTGCATATGCCAGGACAGTATCAGATAGTTAGAAGATAGCCTTTTAAAGTGAGAGGGAACTTTCTTCAGAAGGATACACAATCGTGTAAAACCTTCTCTCTGTACGCTGTATAAAATCTTATACATTTTGTTTAAAGTTTATCACATCTTTAAAAGGTTTTTATTTTATTTTCCTCTCATGGGGTATTTCTTTTCCAATCTGAGAGTTTATAAACTGAAACTTGTACAAATATTTATTGATTGTGTGTTCTTAGTGTATTTTATGTTGAACACTATTAGCTTTACAGGTAACACTACTTCATTAGAAAAAAAAAAAAAGAGGCCCTTGCTAGCATCAGGCCAGTATTTTGGCATGTTATTGACTTTAACATCATGTGTGCATCAGTTAAATGTTTACGGTGTAGTGTGACCCACACACACAGTTAGGTGATGTGAACATTTGGGACTATCTATTCTGAATGCGCTACTCCTGTGAGTTCTGTATGGCTCATGCCCACAGATACAGACATTGTTTAGCACAGGGCTTGGTTTATCAAATCATCTGTAGGATAAAAGGAAGATAATGTTTGATAAAGAAAAATAGTAAAGGATGGGGTATTTCCTTGTGTGAGAATATCAGAATGTGTGATTTACCAGATCTGAACAAGAATTCTACAGCTTTCTTATTCGTCACAAAGAGGTAATCATTACACTAAAAATGATAGGTACTCATCAGTCAGGATTTTGACAAGAGGTGATGGTTAAGCTGGTCAGACGTTGTGAGTTGATAAAGGCAATGGCTTGGGGAAGATCACACTTGTCCGTTGAAGGGAGGACAGAGAGCAGCGTGTACTGTTTAAGTGTAGAAGATGGTTCTGATGTGTTGCTTATGTCACCAGGGAGTGTTCTTACTCTGAACTGTCTTCCCACAGAAAAGAACAAGTAGGAGTTAGCCTCCATCAATTGAAAAGCTGCTGCATAATCCAAACATAACCCATACTGCCTTTCTCTCTATGGAATCTTAGACTTCTTAGGGAACACCTGAACATGCGTGATCCTTCCAAAACAGGAGAATTGGAGGAGAATTGGAGAGGGCTTACTGTCTGGTACACATGACAAATGGATGAGATTTGCTGAAAGTCTTATCAGTCCACACTTAGGGTCACCTCCAAGGGAATGGTATTTAAACGTCACATTACAAATTTACTGTGCAATTTATGCGTACAATCCAAATTATGTTTTCATGACACTTATTACAAACAATAAGAGCAGCAGCTTAAAATTCGTTAGGTACACCCTTCTCCATCTATTTTTTTTCTTTTTCTTTTTTATGAAATGGCATCTAGTATATACTGTTTCAAATAAAAAAAATCTATCCCTACAATCTAGTTAAACTCCTACTAAGAGATTTTTGGTGATGTAAAGGAGTTAAGAAGACCATAAAACATGACCGTTGACTTAAAGGTACAATATAATTAATTCATGTAATCCATATACTTGATTGAATTTTATACGCACATTTTTATATACACACTAGCAGGACTAAGGTGGAGAACTTGGATCCCAGCACCCCCAATTTACCAGTGGCTGTACCACTGATCAAAGTGATCATACATACATACAAACACACAAATAATCAAAATTTCAGGAGGTAAATGTTATCATTGAACAATGGACAAAATTCCATAGTAGAACAGAAGGCAGGAAACATAGCCCTGGAGGATTTGTGGTACTTTTTTCTGTGAGCTGAAGGTTGAGTTTGGTATTGTGGATAAAGGGATTGTCAAAGACAGAGTTCAATGAAATGTAAAAAATAGGTGGCTTATATGAAGGCAGCATTGTGAGGCATATAAGTAAATTTGGTTGGAGAAACAAATTCCATTTTTTCCAATGCAAGGGTTATATAAATACTTCCAAATATTAACAATAATAATGTTAAAAACAAGTTTGTAAAACAAGGCAAGTTTTTAAGTTCAACAAATTACTGTTGATCCATAATAAACCCTCCACTTAACCTACAAGCATAAATACAACAGAAAAAGGAACAAAGATCTCTATATGGAAACTGAAACATAAATCCTGAAAAATGCTTTTTGCTTATAAAATTTTAATTCTGTCACTTTTCTTGTTACCAGTATCCCAAAGAGAGAAAGGAGAGTAGCTTGAATTATAGTAACACATGGAAACCATCAGTGCAAGTTAGAATGACAGAAATTCTTACTTGTCCCAAGGCTTGGATTAATTCTTTGCAGAACTGGGGAAGCTTTGCCAAGAATAGCTGGTGTAGCTGAAAAAGAAAGGGAAGAAAATCATTAGTCATCCCTGCAGAAGAATGATCTGCTGTGGCCCTGTTACAGCATCATTTTTGGATAACAGGCTTCCATGCCAAAAACTCCCATTAAAATTAAAGCTGTATCTATGCATTAAAAAGAGTTGTAAAGACAGAGCAAATGGAAGCCTTTTGGTTATCATTACCTCAGGTCTCATGTCCAGACATAACATAGAACACTGAAAACAATCCCACTATCTATTGTTTGAGTCCAAACTCAACTTTCCCTTGTGCATAGGAAGGAGAACCCAGTTTCTTTTAAAAAATACAAAGCCCACATTTAGTTAAAAAATAAAGTTTATTTTTGGAAATACTATAAGTGAGAACATTCCTAGGCATGGGGAAAGAGGAAGGGGAAGGGCAAAGCAGAATAAGGGAGGGCAGTAAGTCAGTCATTGTGACACAGCTAGGAGCAGGCTGCCTGGACAACATTGGAAAGTGATCAGTAAGGCTCTTTCCAGCTGGGTTCCTTTGCAAATACCCCAGCTACAAAGAGACTAACCTGGTCTTGGGGGAAAAGAGTGTAAGAAGGCTGGATAGAACATTTCTTGTTACCACCTGGACACAACAAACACTGAGATTTAAATGAAAGCAAAGGGAGCTACGTGTGACACTGCTAAATCGACATTTAGTCTCCCCACTGTATTTTAACATATAAATTCTGAAAATATTTGTAATACACAGAGTGATGAGTCTTTTCATAGACAAATGAGTTAGTTAGTGGCTGGGGATTTCCTCCCTTAGGGTGGAAGCTGGCACAGGAAAAAACAGATACTATGGGGCTGGAGAACTGGCATTTTTTTTTTTTTTTAATTTTTTTCAGTGTTATTCAAAGCCTCTGGGGAGGAAGGAGGGTCTAATGCTTAAGTTCATCACCAATGGCTTAATAAATGTAGCCAGAGAACACAATGTTCACAAAAAATTAATGGTATGAGTTCAGGAAGCCTCCTGAGAGGGCACGGAGGCTATGCATGTACTTCATATGCTATGGTTTAGATGTGAAATTTCCTCTGAGGGACCATGTGTTAAAGCCAGACGCTACTCGGAGATGGTAGGAATTCAAAAGATAAAGATGAATTAGGAGGTCTTCCCTTTATTGACGGTGGGGGGCAGTGGTTTTAAAGCAGAAACTGGACCCTTAGCCATTTCTCAGCCCCAAGGAGAAGTGGTTTCACCACATGCTGCTGCTACAGTGTCCTCTATTTTATAGGCTCCAAAGAGTGAGACGAACCACTCATGCTCTGAAAACTCCAGACTACTCCAAACCTGTGAGTCAAAATAAGCCCTTTTTTTCTTTATAAGTTGATTGTTTCAGATATCGGGGATAGTAGCAAAGACTTATTAATATAACACCTCATTATCTATATCCTTTGTGATGGCTCAGTAATAAGCCAAAATTGTTAATTTCATGTTTCTCTGAGTTCTGTGAGGTAGTGTAGCAAATTCATAAACTCTAATAGATGAGTCATGGGAACTAGTTGAAAAAAAAAACCCTTTTGAAACTTTAGTACAATCTATTTATAATTTGTAGCTAAGAAGTCTTTCAGAAGTATAGTATGTTACATACGTTTGTCACCTGAAGTAGGAGGCAGTTTTGTAGGACTGAGCTATCAAGCTGAGTGATGTGACAGTGAGTAGATGGCATGAGAATCGAATCGTACTATAGGATGCTCCCTCTCACCTCAGTATCAGCCAGTTGTATTCTGACTTAACATTTTAGTGATCAAAGGGCACCCAAGTATTCTGTTTTCAAGATAAAACACATCATGTTTGTTTTCCCTGTATTCTCTCAGACAACTGATGATATTGTCTTGCTGTTTAATAGAAGGCCACACACTGAGAACTCTGTCTCACATAAAACACAGAGAAGAGAAAGAAAAGGAAAAAAAAAGGGTAGATCAGTACTCAGCACACATATCACAGCTCTGCCTGCCTCCTAAGAGGCCAGCTGAAAACCAATATACACAGGTGAGACCCTCCCTGCCCCACTCACCCTAATCCCCATGCCCTACCTGATGAGAACTCCAGTTTGAGGCTGTAGGCTGTGCCCCAACCTGCCAGAGCTCCATCTTCCTTCAGGGTCCACACCTACACCTGAAGCATATGCAGATCAGCTCTCTGTGCCCCACCTCACAGATCCACCTACCTTCCAGGAAGCCAGCTCCAATCTGACACTCACACCTCAAACTGCCTTCCAGGAGGCCTGCTCGAACCTGAGACACACAGTTCCACCTGCATCCTGGGAGGCCTCCTTCAACACAGGACACCCAGACCAGCCAACACCAGAGACAACCAGATGGTAAAAGGCAAGTGCAAGAACATAATCAGTAGAAGCCAATGCAATATGGTACCATTAGAACCCAGCTCTCCTAGTACAGTAAGTACTAGATATCCTAACACACCTTAAGAGCAAGACTGTGACCTTAAATCTCATCTCATGAAGATGATAGAGGCCACTAAAAAGATATAAATAAGTTTTTTTTAAGAAATGTAAGAAAACATAATCAAACAGGTAGAAGAAGCCCTTAAGAGAAAACAAGCAAATCCCTTAAAGAAATACAGGAAGATACATTCAAACAGGTGAAGGCAATGAATAAAATGGTCCAAGACCTAAAAACGGAAATAGGAGCAATACAGAAGACATACATGGAGGCAATCCTGGAGATGGAAAACCTAGGAAAGAGAACAGGAACTACAGATGCAAGCAACACTAATAGAATACAAGAGATGGAAGAGAGAATCTCAGGCATAGAAGATACCTTAGAAGAAATGAATACATTGATCAAAGAGAATGCCAAGTGTAAAAATTTCCTAACTCAAATCATCCAAGAAATTTGCGACACTATGAAAAGACCAAACCTAAGAATAATAGGAATAGAAGAGGGTGAAGATTTCCAGCTCAAAGGGCCAGAAGACATCTTCAACAAAATCATAGAAGAAAACTTTCCTAACCTAGAGAAAGAGATGGCCATAAATGTACAAGAGGCCTACAGAGCACCAAATAAATTGGACCAGAAAAGAAAATCCTCCTGCCACATAATAATTAAAACATTAAACGTACAGAACAAAGAGAGAACATTAAAAGCTGCAAGGGAAAAGGGCTAAGTAACATATAAAGCTAAACCTATCAGAATTACACCTGACTTCTCAACAGAGACTCTAAAAGCCAGAAGATCCTGGAAAGATGTCTTGCAGACCCTAAGAGAACACAAATGCCAGCCCAGGCTACTATACCTAGCAAAACTCTCAATCACCATAGATGGAGAAACCAAGATATTCTATGACAAAAACAAATTTGTACAATATCTTTCTACTCATCCAGCCTTACCGAGGATACTAGAAGGAAGAATCCAACATAAGGAGGGTAACTACATCTAAGAAAACACAAGAAATTAATTATCTCACAGCAAATCCAAAAGAAGAGAATCATATACACACACTAAAATCCCCAACAACAAAATTACAGGAACTAACAATCATTGATCATTAATATCTCTCAACATCACTGAATAATCACATCACCAATAATAATAACATCACCAATAAAAAGACACAGGCCAACAGACCGTTTATGTAAATAGAATCCATCATTCTGCTGCATATAAGAAATCTACTTCAGGGTGAGGGGATAGCGGAGGGGCACCCTTTCAGAGGAGAAGGGAAGGGGGAGGGACTCTGAGGGAAGGGCCTTTAGGGCAAGTAACATTTGGGATGTAAATAAATAAATAAATAAATAAAAACATAAGAAAAGAAAAGAAAAGAAAAGAAAAGAAAAGAAAAGAAAAGAAAAATGAAGTGGGCAGTGAGCTGACACACACCAATTTTAGACCTGGTGAGTTTTGTCTGCATGCTCCCTGAGGTAATTTTCATGAATCTTTACATGACCCTTTCCCAATGTATCTGGTTGGGAAAAAGCAGCCATACTGTCTGCTACAAATAATGTAAAATCTAGTAGATAGAGTTAAGGCTATGCATTAAACACAGAATTCTAATATCAGTAGAATTTTGGGGATGTATCTTGGGAGGAAGAGTATCTGAGAATTATCACTGAAAATACTAAAAAAATTTTTTTGGATTTTTTTGGTGAATCAATTTTAAATTGTTGTTATAATATTTAAAATTTCATGTCTATTTGTTTTCAAAGTTTCTATTTACTCTTGAAATTTTATACCTATTTTTTATCTATTGAAGCTTATTTAATACCAAAATGATTGAGACAAGTAATTAACATAAAAGCAGGCAAGACATACTCCTAAGAGTGAACAAAGTACTAAGGATCAATTTTAATATGAGAAGCAAATGAAAATTGTCTTTTATGACAACATCATTAAGTCTAGCTTCTGCCTTTATAACTGAAGATATATTATTTGCACTAGTATTCTCATTAATAGTTTGGGCTAGTCTCATCACCATCCCCAATTCCTTGTCTTTAATCCTGTATTTTATTTCATTATTTGTCACCTCAAATTGAGCACAAAATCTTTTAAATTTACTTTTTTGTGTGTTATATTATTATTAAAAATATTTTATGTGTATGGAGACTTTGCATCTCTCTCTCTCTCTCTCTCTCTCTCTCTCTCTCTCTCTCTCTCTGTGTGTGTGTGTGTGTGTGTGTGTACTACAAGTGTACCTGGTGCCCACATAGGTCAGAAGAGGGATGTAGTAGATCTGGAGTTGTGAATGGCTATGTTCTACTGTGTAGGTGGTGGGACCTCAACCCTGGTGCTCTACAAGAATAAAAAGTGCTCTTAACTGCTGAATCATCTCTCTTGACACCCACCCAAATATTATTTGAAATAGATAAATTTAGATATCTGAAACAAATATAATAAACAATAAGTAGGAACCAAGGTTAGAACACAGTTAGTGCCAGGTAGATGCATAAGAAGCATTTTTCATTACCTTTGGTTTTCCATCTTGTTGGTTTGAGATAGAGTCTCATCATGAAGCCTAGGCTAGGATAACTCCTTGGCCAGGACTTTTTAGATGTTCATATCTTTGGTCTTCTATTTAAAATTTAATCTAACTTCAGTACCCTCAAAGATAGACTTGGGGCTTATTTTAATCTCTTTGTCCTTTTCAATGTGGCCATATTGACTAAATCTCCCTTTACTACATTCATCTAAATAAATATACAAAAAGAAAGAAACATACAAATAAGTGTATATGTTCTCCAACTGTAAGTTACCTGTTTTATTGACAATTATTGACTATTTGAGTTTAGTAACTTCAAAGGGGATAATATTAATTTAAGTAGAGAGAAGAGAAAAGAGAAGGGAGGGAGAAAGAAAGGCAGGGAGAGGGAAGGAGAGGGAGAGGGAGATAAAGAGAGAGACAGAGACACAGAGAGGAGTGACTATGGAATTACTCAGAATTTGTCTCAATTTTCAATTTAAAATTTAATTTCAATTTCAATTTAAAAAGACACAGTGTGCAGGTCCTTAGATCAGCAATAGCGTTGACAAGTTTTCCCAGAATGGTAACTGGGATGGAATGTGCAGCTTCGTTCTGAGACCAGTAGTAGAGTCTGAGCCAAACTGACGATCTGGAAAACCTTGGGGAGCCTTGGCTCCCCAAGACATCTGATGTTTCCTCCTCTGTGGCACAGTTAGGGACATTTTCATGAAGCAAAAGTTTCACTTAGCCAGCACACTCTATAACATGCAACGAATCAAGACACACAAAGAACAAATGACATTCCAATGGAAAAACCATAGATTTATGCCAGTGCCAAGGGGTTTGTTGGTTATAAATGTAATGCACAAGATGTAGCCTTAGTAATTGAAGTGTCACACTCACTCATCAATTCAAATTAGTGGCATAGTCATGTACTCAGTGTCTCTAAAGTTCTGACCAGTAAGTGAAAGGCAAATAAAGAGAGAGTGTAAGCAGAGACCACAACTCTTGACAGCAATAGCAATTAATGAGGCCAGCACACAGTGGTTTTGGTTATGACTTGCAGGGCTCCCATTTATTATGTAACCTACAGGGATCAATAAACATTTTATAGGGAGCACTAGATGCTGGGATTTTTAAGATGTCTAAAGTCCTCCCATACCTCAGGAGTCAGTAAAAGAAGCAGTCAAACATGGGGTGCAAGGGGAGCAAAATAGTACCTTATGTAACTGTAGACAAGCTTCTTGGGGGAAAATGGCTCTATGGAACAGTTGCCAAGTTTGGGGTAACAAGCAATGGTGAAGAAGGACAGATGCATTTGAGTCAAGAACACTACAGCACAAATGTGCTTTGGTAAAGCACAGTCTGCATACATGGGACTGTGATCCCAGGTAGTGTATTGAATACATGAGTTAGGATATGTTGGGTTTGTGATGAAATCAGGCATACCTTGGGAATGACCTTGCCAAAAGACTAAATTTTGATTCTGCAAACATTAGGGATGTACTAATTTGCTGTGCTCTGAGGTGGGGCACCTCCTGCTGGGCTCATCCAGGAACAGGTTCCTAGCAGGAGATCTAGTTGCAGTAAGACCTTCTCTACTGCACTTGATCTACTTGTACTTTCCAAATGGAGCATGTTTCTGGACCTCATTTTATGTCTGTAAATCAGGGACCAGCATGTCCCCACATAAGGTTTAAACAAGCTCCTATGTACAAATAATTGCAAACAATTACTAAATGTTAGACAGTTTTCCTATTATGATTGTTGTACTTCTTCTTAGTAGGCACTGCCCTAACTATGGGGCAAGTCTTTTCCCAAGGACAATTCAGCATTGCCTTTCTATGGGGTCTTGTGTGGTTATGGCACTTCATAGGGACAGTATGCAGCCAAAAGCCCGATAACTCTACTTAGGTATTCCCATAGGCTAGGTGTAGTTATAGATTTTCCTTCTTCAGAGAACTCTGGGGAAGTGATACCAGTAGAAATCCATCTATAGAAGAAGCACAATCCAATCTGAGGCTAAGCACATTCAATCCCAGTTCTCCAATTCTCGTATTATCAAGGGAGCAAACATGGGAGGACGAATGTTCTGGCAAATACTGTGATCTTCCCACTTGTGTAAGAATGGCAGTTATAGCCAGTCCTTAATGAATAATGCAGACACAGGTCAGGAAAACACTGTGCTTCATGAGACATCCATTCTACCCAATGATAGGCGAAGCACTCGAAGCACCTCACAGAGCACCTGGTACAAAGTAAGCCTTGGGTAAGGAGAACTACTCTATTACTGTTAACATTTGCTTCCAACAGTGATAACGATGTTGCGGCAACTGTCATGAGATGCTCATCCGAGATGTCCTTTGAGAGGGTTCGTTTCCTCCCCTAGGCAGTTTAACCGCCCTCCACCCAGCAGCTGTGGACTCTACGTTTCTATCCCTTGCTGCTGTGGCTTACTTGCTTGTACTCAAGGGTACACAATGAGCTCCTCTGGCTAAGTACTACTGCTTTCATCTTTATGAGTCATCAGGGGCCCAGGAGATGGTCCCTAGTACAGTAATACAATTTGCAAGACTACAATTGCTTTAAATGTTTGTATGGGACCACAAGAGAACCAAACATTCTGGCGTTAGAATCTCCACATGGAAACTTTCAAAGTTGTTGAGGACTTTTCCATTTTATAAATTTTACTTATTCTTGATGATAGTCTATATAAAATATTACTTCTTAGATCTCAGCCTCTGAAAACCTTCAGACCTGTACCCACCTTTCTTTTCTTTGGCAAATTGCCAACTCTATTGCCAGTGAGTACTTTCTCCTAATTTATGCTTGCAAAGGGCTCAATATCAAATTCATTGTTTGGATACACAGCTGCTGTACCTCAGAGTATCCTGATGTCCCTGAAGGGGTTGGTATAATGGGATTATTAAAAAGTACAATGCAATATTTAAATCCCAAATTTGTAATATGCTTAAAATACAGTTAGGCACTACACTTAGCATTTTTAAATGTTTTTTTTTCCCCATTTAATTCTCACAACAACTTTCTGGAAAGGTATTGTTATAAGTTACACATGGTGAATGAGGGATTTGATCTCTGAGTTATTTAACTCAGGGAAGGTAAATAGTTTGTCATAGGCTACCTAGCAATTATAGATTAGAGCTCATATTTGAATGGGAGCTAGACACTAACATTATTTACCCCACTGTATCCCAAACTTGCCAAGTCATCAAGATGCATTTATTACCTCTATAGTTGAAGGCCCTGACTTATAGAATACCTGAGGCATTGGTCAGTGTGGATATCACGAAGTCCTATGAATATGTTAATCATTTTCTCCCATACTCATTAGGAAATCTTGTGACACGATGCATGTGGGAAATTCTGTAGTGTCCTCTCTGGTCTACTTTTAGGGCCATCCTGTGATACACCCTATCCTGTGCTCATTAGAAGAAATCTGATAAGCAGCAAAGTGATTTATATGAATGCTTTAGACATTGTAGAAAGCATATTCATAGGCCAGGTTGATGAAGGCTTGGGCAGAAATGCCCTTCAGGAGTTGGTTTATGAGGAACCAGGTAGGATGTATGGCACTCGCTGAGCCAGGCCTCTTCCTGTCACTTTCAGCAGTCGGTACCAGGCATATCCTTTGGTTACAACTGCCCTCTTGGTCCTTCGGCACTCCCAGTCTCATCATGGTTTAAGCTTGAATTTCTTTCCTTTTGTAGCTCATTAAATTAATTGAATTCCCACTCATAGTTTCTCTAAACTAAATTGCATTATCTTGTCCTTACTCATTATGATTGTTGGCAGCTCTGAAGAGGCCATGTAATATGAACAAAAGTCTCTAAGCCCTTTATAAGGACGGTGTTAACTCTCATCTCCACGAAGGCATATGTCTCTTCTGTACTTGAACAGTAAACCACAGGACCCATCATATGAGACAGAGAGTTAAACAAAACAAAGAGGCAGGCCTGAAGCAATATTGTAATTGCAAGAACATTTTCATACCAGAAACCATACTAGATAGCCAGAAACTATGTCAGGCAATTGGAGGGAAAGCAAAAGCAGTGAAAAGAAGCATGTGCTTGCAAACATCTGCAGCAGTTGCTTTGTATCCTGTGACTAGCTTGGCCAGCAGGGAATCAGAACCTAGACCTTCATTCTAGGGTTTTATCCCAGGATTTATCTCTGCCACAGAGGGACGAATGGGGATGGTTCCTGTTTAACTTCAAGCTTTACATATCCCCTTTTCTGTCTTCAGTGCTCTGCTTGAGGAATTTACAAATATCCTCCCAATACTTTTGCATGAACAGAGGACATCTGCTTGCAATTAAAGACAGATCCTGGAATCTGATTTTTCAACTACAGTTTGTTGCATTATAAGGTATAGAGAGTGAGTTTTGAAAAACGCATTAGTGGTATTTTTTTTTCCCCAAGCAAGGAAAATGAAGAGGAACTGCCTTGTAATCAGAAAAATTGCAAGGAGACTTTGCCGAAGGAAGCTGTGGGCCGGCTGAGACCAGCATTCATTTTCCTTGTGAAAAGCCCCTCTGCAATTGCCTTTGCTTTCCCTTCTTGTGGCTAAGGAGAGCAGGGAATCATCCTACCCAACCACCTCACCTCCAAAGCTGCTTTTCATTATGAAGAACAGCAGGGGTGTCAACCCCAGGCCACAAGCAACAAGTAATGGGGTATGCCATATAATAACAGGAACCCAGATCAATCACAGAGAAGATAAAAGCAACAAGCAGAATCACAGGTTGGCACCAGGTCAAGATCAACTGGGGGAAGGACGACCAGTGAAATATGACAAAGATCAGAAAAACAAACCAAGAGAGTATTACAGAGTTAGACTGAAGTGTGCAGAGGGCAGAAGCATATCTCCTTTTTAATGTTGTTCGAGATACCTTTAAATATGTTAACCCATTCACTGAAAACAGCAGAGAGAGGCAGCTCCTAGATTAAGCTGAAAACTCAAATAATGCCTTTCTCTGACTGTGCATTCTGTGACATCATGTCCTTAACTCGAAGTCACCCAGAGTGGGACTATTTTACACCATGCAAGTCATAAATGGATGCATCTTAGGGTTCACTTCTGTTGAATGCTGTGAAAATTCCCATCTGTTTTTCAATATCTCTTTGAATGTCTTCTCTTCTTCTTCGAAGAGAATTGTTTTATTTGTTTCAGTTGAAATATAATCTCCTCATTCTTTGTGTTTCCACAACACTTAAAAAAATACCTGGTCTGTGGTAATAGCTATTTTTCATATCTTAGTTATCAGACTTGTCCAATAAAAGACATTCACAGATTGAAGGTAATAATCATATATCACCTTCATCCTCATTTATCTTTTACAACGCCTGTACAGTCCTTAAATAGTACGAGTGTTTAGTACATAACTACAACTTTATTGAGTTCAGGGCAAGCTGAGAGACATCATGACTTTGTTCAGATCTGGAATTTACCATCTATCTTGTGGTCTCAAAAGTCTCAACAGGCACAAAAGTCTACACATAGTTTATCATTAGATCTGGTAACAAGTTTGAGCCATGAATAGTCAAATCTGGGGCAAAGTCAGCATATTTCAACTAGCAATCATGATATTTCATCCTATGTTAATATCCCAGGCTTTCAAAGTGAAAGCAGGAAACAGGGAAGCTAGACTGCTTAACTTTCTTTACTCCTTTTCTTGTTGTTGTTGGCAATGGATGTATTTTCCATAGAACAATGGTCTTAAAAAAACACTGAGGTGCTGGATAGTTGTTTGTTTGCATCGACAAATACTTAAGTCCTGGGAAACGAATGACAAATTAGTGGATCTTCTTGTTCATAGCCAGTGACAGGCAGAAGCATGGCATGGCAAAAGTATCTTAAGAAAGAATATTTGGCAGAGGTTCTAAGGTGTGTCTTTCCCCACTCTCGGCACAGTTATCTTCCATAAACAGGTTGGTCTGGGTTGCTGCCACTCTGCCTCTGGCTCCTAGGCTTTTCTTGTCAACTTCTTCAACAAACTCCTAATCTCTTGGGAAGCAGATATTTCTGAACTAGATAAAGTACTTTTGAGTTAGAATTGCTGTGTGGGAGCACAGTGTGTGTCAGGCCCTGCCCCCAGACCTGGGGACACCATGGTAGAGAAGAGCAGATGTAATTCAGCTGCCTTGGATACACTTCAGTGCTTCGATGCATGTATGCTGGGGAAGTTAAAGGAGAGAATCAAACAGGTATGCAATGTAATTCCAGGTCAGAGTTCAGAATTGTAACACATAAAAAAAAATCCACCACAGACCATAGTCTGGTAATGAGCCACATATATTTGTGAAGCAACATTCCAGGCTGAAGAACAAGTGCGTAGGTCCTGAAATAGATTTGGGGAGTAGCAGAGGGTTGTGTGGTGAGAGCAGAGGGGGTGAGGGGAGGGAAATACTTGGGGTTGCAGAGATGCCAGATGCCATGTCTGCTTGCAGCCCAAACGAAGACCTTTTGGGCAGTGCAGTCCATCAGAGTCCAAGAAATGAAACCCGATGAGATGGAGCTGAGACAGTCCCCCACTGTGGTGTGACTGTCCCACTTTAGTCCTTTCCCACAGAAGTTGTGAAATGGGAGCTGCTGTGAATGAGTCTCAAGGCCATATGGTTTATGGTTTTAATTAAGCCCCTTTTATGCTAGAGCACTTTGTTTGGGGTATAGACCCAGACCACTGGAACATGTTTGTTCAGTGTATACTTACTGAATACCTATTAGGCGCAAAGGGAGTGAGTAGATTAACGCAGATCCCAAGATGCACTTCTTCCTTCTAGAAGTAACCTGAGACCTAGACCAAGGAATTTAGTTGCCATGTAGCATATTCCTGGTTTTAGGTCTTTGCCTACCTTTTAATATTTCCCTTGCTTTTTCTAGCATGGGAAGATCAGAGATAATTCTCATTTACAGGGGAGAGTTAATATTTGAGAAAATGAAATCAAAGTGTTCAGCAGAAATCTGTGCACATATTGATTTCAATAACCTTGAACGAATGCTGTTAGGACCTGTGCCACTCATATGACAGTGTGAGTAGTGTTCTGGGTTGTATCTTGTATTGCTTTCTCTGTGTTTGCTTTTATTTTTACTCCTCTAAATTTTATTTCGCCCCATTGAAAGAACTATATTTTACCCCACTGTACACAGTAGGCCTTCAATCCACACTTATAATACAATGACTATCTGACATTTTGTTCTAACATTCTCTTTTAAAATTAATATGTATTGGATACTATCTGTTTATTATTAGTTGTAAGGAAAACATCTTTGTGGAAAAGCATGCATATTTTTGAAAAATTTGCTGTGTTTTATGTGTATGAGTGTTTTGCCTGCATGTTTGTCTTGCCTGCATGGATGTCTGTGCACCATGTGTATGCCTGGTGCCTGAGATGGCCAGAAGAGGGGGTTGGATTCCCAAGGATTGGAAATATAGATGGTTGTGAGCATCCATGTGCATGCCGGAACTTGGGTCCTTTAGAAGACAGTAGCCTGTGCCCTGAGCCCCTGATCCATCTCTCTAGCCCTGTGAATATCTTCTAGATGCACCACATTTGGTAGCAAAATGCCAGAAAACTGTAATAAAGCTTCTCTCAAGTGTTTAGAACATTTCACACTCATTTTATGAATGGTAATTTTGGGGAAAGTATTGAAAATCTGCTTTATGGCTAACATGAAAGTGATATCCATATGATTTTGTGATAGGAAACAGAAATTCTGCTTGAAATAAGTGGTAGGTTATGTTATGGTTCACTGTGAGCCTGGTGATTGTGCCTGATGCTATCACTTTTTAGAATCTTTCTTTTTTCCCTTTTTACCTTCTGGTATCCTTCATGATATTGTGTCTTAAATACAAATCTAGCTTTATATTAACAGTTAAAATTAAAAATAGTCAACCAGACTACTATCATTCAAATGTGAAATTATTCTGAGCATAAGATTTTTTTATAATGCCAGTTTCTTACTGGAAGGAAAATACCAAATAGAAAAGTAGTTATGTGCCTTCGCAGCTGTAAGGTAGACAAAGTGTTAAAGTGTAGAACAGTTTTGTTTTCCTTGTTTGAATTACATTTAATTTGTGGATGACATGATATGAAGAAAATAAAAAGCCTTATTGATAATCCATATGTGGTGGCCTCTCTGGCCACTGATGCCCTGCACAGTGTGTCTTTGTGTTGGCCCAAAGGGGCACCCTGCCCATAGGTTTTGGCAGGACCAGCACACTGTATATAGCTTTAAATGTTCCTGATCCAATGTGGGAAAAGAAGCAGCTAGCCAAGCTTGGAACAGAGTTTTCATTGTACCGAGGCCAGAAGGTGAAGGGGGATGTGTAGGGTGAGAGGGAACTCTGAGGAATTTGTTCCCTGCTGGACTTTCTGGTGGATGCAAATCTAAAAGACATAAAAGGCACCTTTGGTTAGAGGGAGTAAAGGATGACTTAGGAACTCTATAATTTAAATTTAGAATCTCTATCTCTATCTCTATCTCTTTCTCTATCTCTATCCTTATCCCTATCTCTCTCTCTCTATTGCAGCTAATATAATTGAAGAGCCAGCAAAATAATATGTACCAATATTCAAACTGCAACTGTGCCTAACTTCCAACCCCTTATTCAGCAATAAATTATGTCAGTTCAGCTTAACACATTCTCCTCTGTCTTCATCCAGTACTAAGTTGTAGCCCAAGTTCTCAGCTTGTCCTGCCTGCATTATCATGAAGTTTCTATTATCCCAAAAGCCTAAATTGGAATATCTGAATGGCCTAATGTCCTTATAAGAAAGTGATCACACAGGTGAAAGATCTGTAGAAGACAGAACACCAACATGATTTTAAGCAAGGATCATAGTACGTTGTTTCTCTTTTTAAAAGACAGCATCTTTGAATGACTACAAATCTCACTTGGAAAGTGTATATTATTTTTGGCTTGTAAAGAGTTTCACTCATAGTAACTTCTTTGCTACTCCTAGATTTTAAAGTTCTTATCTGAATGGCTGCCTCTACTTCTTAGGTTTTCCTTTGCTTCACTCCACATAAATGGCTCCACTTCATTTATGTTCCTGAATGTTCCCGTCTTCGAAACAAGTTTTTGTTAGATTTAAGGGTACCATTTCAATTTTTGCCTTTCTCAACAATTCAGATGCATCTCATCCAGGACTACTGCCTAAAACTAGACATTTTACTTAGCTCTCTCAACATTCAGCTTGCTGGCTTTCCTTCTAACCCCTCTACCACTGCTCGTTTTGGTCTTCCTCACTGGACCTTGTTTTTTGATTTTTGTTTGTTTGTTTTTATTTTACCTTGTCTCTTAAGCATCAACCTGTCATGGAACTCTTCTCTCTGCTGCTTC
>JADRCD010227119.1:0-15325 GCA_019843815.1 Montemys delectorum
CCAGAATGCTGGGATAGTAGTAAGCCAGCACACTCAGCATAAAGTGATGCCCCAAATGTATTGAGAAGTTTAGTACATCGGAATCCCACAGTTATATCTTCCTGTACAAGCCTGAAAAATCTTCTAATCATCTTTTTGCCCTTTGTCTATAGGGAAGAGAACACAGTGGAGGGGAGCTTGGTGACTCTATTCAAGTTGGAACAGTTTTTAGTGAAGATTCATGCCCTCAGACTCATGTTAGGACTCCAAATACAGAGAACACTTCAGCATCTAATTTATATGGAAAAGACTTTCTGCCACCGCTTAAAGAAACTTCTACTGAAGAGAACATTTTCAAGTTGAACCAGTATGTAAAGCCTTTGATTTTGACTCCAGATGTTTCCCAGAGAAAGTGCACTCTGGAAAAATCCATTGAATGCAGTGACTGTGGGGAAACTTTTGTTAATCAGTTAGAACTTCAGGCACATAGTTCTTCTCATAGTGAAAAGAATCTCCACAAATCAGAGGAGTGTGGACAAGCTTTTACTCAGCCTATAAGCCATGGTGGGCATGTGATTCCCACTGAGAAAAAATATTATGAATGTAAGAAATGTGAAAAATGTTTTACACATCCTGTGTACCTTAATATCCACATGCAGAGCCACACTGTGGAGAAACCCTATGACTGTAAGGAATGCGGGAAAGCCTTCACTGAGCGCTCAAGCTTAATTGTACACCTACGACAACACACTCGAGAGAAGTCTTATGAGTGTAAGGAATGCGGGAAAACCTTTATCCAACCCTCTCGCCTTACAGAGCATATGAGAAGTCACACGGGAGAGAAACCGTATCAGTGTGACCAGTGTGGGAACGCGTTTGCGTCTTCCTCTTACCTTACTACACATTTGAGAACTCATACTGGAGAGAAGCCCTTTGAGTGTAACATATGTGGGAAGGCGTTCACGCGCTCTTCTTACCTGCTAGGTCACATACGAACTCACACAGGTGAAAAGCCCTATGAATGTAAAGTGTGTGGGAAAGCGTTCAGTGGCCGTTCTTGGCTTACGATACACTTACGGAAACATACTGGAGAGAGGCCCTATCCATGTACAGAATGTGAGAAAGCCTTCACCAGCTTTGCTCAACTAACTGAACATATAAAAACTCACACTGGTGAGAAGCCCTTCCGGTGTAAGGTATGTGCAAGGACCTTTAGAAATTCCTCATGCCTTAAGACTCACTTTCGAATTCACACTGGAATAAAACCATACAAATGTAATTACTGTGGGAAAGACTTCACTGCACGCTCAGGCCTTACTAAGCATGTGCTGATTCACAATGGGGAGAAGCCCTATGAGTGTAAGGAGTGTGGGAAAGCCTTCAGTACATCTTCCGGCCTTGTTGAACACATAAGAATTCATACAGGAGAGAAGCCCTTTGAATGTTACCAGTGTGGGAAAGCCTTGGCTCATTCCTCATCTCTTGTTGGACATTTAAGAACTCACACTGGAGAGAAGCCCTTTGAGTGTAATCAGTGTGACAAAACATTTACACGATCTTCTTATCTTCGTATTCATATGCGAACTCACACTGGAGAGAAACCATATGAATGTAAAGAGTGTGGGAAGACTTTCCCTGAGCGCTCATGCCTTACTAAACACATTAGAACACATACTGGTGAAAGGCCCTACGAATGTAAGGAATGTGGGAAAGGCTTTATTAGCTTTGCTCAACTGACCGTACACATCAAAACTCACAGTTCTGAGAGACCTTTTCAGTGTAAGGTATGCACAAAATCCTTTAGAAACTCTTCATCTCTTGAGACCCACTTCCGAATTCACACTGGAGTAAAACCCTATAAATGCAGTTACTGTGGGAAAGACTTCACTGCTCGCTCAGGCCTTACGATACATTTACGAAATCACACCGGGGAGAAGTCCTATGCATGCCAAGAATGTGGGAAAGCCTTTAGCACTTCCTCAGGCCTTATTGCACACATAAGAAGTCACAAAGGGGAGAAGCCCTTTGAATGTGACCACTGTGGGAAAGCCTTTGCATCTTCCTCTTATCTTAATGTGCATTTGAAAATTCACACTGGAGAAAAACCCTTTCAGTGTACAGTATGTGGGAAAACATTTACGTGTTCGTCTTACCTTCCTGTTCACATGCGAACTCACACTGGAGAGAAGCCCTTTCAGTGTATAATATGTGGGAAGTCATTTTTGTGGTCCTCGTACCTTCGAGTTCACATGCGAATTCACACTGGAGAGAAACCCTATGTTTGTCAGTACTGTGGAAAAGCCTTTACAGAGCACTCAGGCCTTAATAAACATTTACGGAAACACACAGGAGAGAAACCATATGAATATAAGGAGTGCGGGGAAACCTTCACTACATCTGCTGATGCTAATGAACATGAAACTCCCCACTGGGGAGAGAACCTTTGAATGTAAGGGATTCAGAAAACTGTTTGATAGCCCTTGATCCATCATTTGCAATCAAAATTCTTAGTCTATACAAGTTTTATTAATAAGCAATGTATAAAAACATTCAGTTGCCATGTGCTGTAAAAACAACTCATTCTGAGGATGCTCTGAATTTAAGGATTGTGGGAGAAGTCAGAATTTCATCATATATGTACAAACTGAAGGTTTTTAGTATAGGGAACAAAACCTTTAGTGTTTCTATGTGTGTTGATGCAAGACATGTGGAAATGTCACAGATTTTGTTTCTTTGTTCACTTATGGTCTCACAGTTGAGAAATGTCTTACTGAAGTTTGGGAAGTAACTTTTTACATTTGACATTGTGAGGTATTTACAGACTGAGCACAAGCTACATGTGTGAATAGGGGATTTTCTTCAGTGTCTGGGATGGCAACACTTGGATTTCCTGGGTGCTTCTACATGAACTTTGAATATTGTACATTTGTGTATTTTTATGACCTCAGTTATGAAATTCTAAATTCCATTGTTGGTCTTCCTTTGTAAAATACTCTTGTTTGGTGTGATGGAGCCTTGTTTTTGCCTAGTACCTGCCAGCATTGTGAGCCACGGCACACATTCCTATCTCCTCATTACTTGTTAGTTTGTTGTGTCATGCTCCCGTGTACGTTGTCTGAACCTTCCTTCCCTTTGTTGGTGGTGGTGTTTTTTTTTTTTTTTTTTTAAATACAGTCTCACTTTCTGGCCAAGTTTACTATGAAAGTTATGTAGCTAGACCGGCACCTAGCTCGTGGCAGTCTAGGCCCAGCCTTCTGAGTGCATAGGTTACAGGTGCAAGCCACCATACCTGGCTCTTCCTACTGTCCTAAGTACATACTTTACTAGCACTGAAAAACCATCATGTTCTACAATAGTGTCCAAGTACTTAACATAAGCAGGTTTGGGTCTGACCACACAGTCCCTTACTCTGAGTTCCAAGCCTTGGTAGCCATTCCACTCTCTGCCTGGAGCTCAGCTTTTCTTTAGGCTCTGCCTCTTAGATCATGTAGTATCTGTATTAACTCCACTTAGCTTTTTTATTTTTGTGACTGTCTTGCCGTAACTCAAACTGACCTCAGACTCGAAACCTTTTTTGCCTCAGACTTTACTGCTGGAGTTAGAGGCATGTGCCTCCATCCCTAGCCGGGGCGTATATCAATCTACATGATGTTCTCAAGGTGGAACTGTGTTATGGTCAGTTATTTTAAGACATTTGATTATCCTTTGGCCTCTATGGGTACTTATTTTCCATACCTTGCTTGTTAGTATTGCTACATTGAATGTGAGTGTAGCTGTCTCTTTAAATTCATGACCTTATGTTCTCAGACACAATCCCAAAAGTGAGTTTGTTATTGTAATAATAGATATGTCAGTGTGTATGTAACAACTGCCAATTTATTTTCCCAGTCATATACCTAGTCTCTTCATTGCTAATCTTCTTACTGTTTTCTTTCTGTATGCCATTTAAAAATGTGAGATAGTATCTTCAGTTTTGATTTGCATTTTTCTAATCTATAAGCCATTTGTATTATCTTTGTTAAAATACTGATTTCAGTTATTTATCAATTTTTAAATCAAGACATGTGTCTTTTGCTGTGAAGTTACCTGAGTTTTAGACATAGACCCATTGTAATATATATGGTTTACAGATTTTTTTTGTCTGTGTACATGCTTTTTCAGATTTTTTTTCTTGTATTGCTTTGCAGATTCTTTAGTTTGATATGGCCCTAATTCTTTATTTTTGCTTTTAATGCCCGTGATTTTCATGTCAGCTGTAAAATCCTTTGCTGGTGTGTCTGGAAGCGCTCTTGGAGTTTTAGTGTGTTACACTTTTCGATTTTACCTTCAGGGTTTGTTTGTTTGTGGTAACCTCACTATGTAACCCACGATAGCATAGAACTCACTTTGTAGAGCAGGCTGGCCTTAAACTTGGAGCAGTATTTCTTCCCTAGGCCTCTTGAGTGCTGAGATTTTGGGTTTGAGCCAGCCTATCCAACTTAACTATATTTCTTTTACTATTATTTAATTATATTTCCTTTTTTAAAAACCCCTAAGTTTATATATGTATGTACGTATACTGTTTCTGTATGCTGACTGTTATTGTTTCTGTTTCGGTGCTAGGAGTTGAACTTGTGGCCTCAAGGATGCTTAGGCAGGTGCTTAAGCTTAGCTACCATCAAGCTACAGTTCTAAATTCATTGTTCAAGTTATGTGGACCTTATAAAGGACTTTTTTGTTCTTTTTGTTTGTTTTGGGGATAATATCTTTATAGATCTGGCTGGCCTAGAACCTGCTATGTACATCAGGTTAGCCTGAAACTCGCAGATCTACCTATCTGCCTCCCGGCGTGTTGGAATCAGTTATGTGCCCCTATGCCTAGTATTGACTGTATGTTTATGAATATTATACTGTCTGATTTCTGCCTGTATACTGGGTTTTGTTTGTTTTTGCTGTTCTTTCTTAAGACAAGGTTTCCTGGAGCTTAGACTGGCTTTGAAATGAACTAAATGGTCAAGAATGACCTAATGATCTTGGATTTCTCTCTCTTTTTTTTTTTTTTTTCAAGACAGGGTTTCTCTGTGTAGCCCTGGCTGTCCTGGAACTCACTCTGTAGACCAGGCTGGCCTCAAACTCAGAAATCTGCCTGCCTCTGCCTCCCAAGTGCTGGGATTAAAGGCGTGTGCCACCACTGCCCTGACCTTGGATTTCTGATCTTCTTGCACCACCACACTTTGCACTGTTTGAGTATCAAACCTCACACTAAGTAGATGTCTCCAGCCTTCTAATACATTGTTAAGCCTAGAATTTTTGTTTTTATTTAAGTTTTTTTGGACTTAACTGAAATGTTTTGGTTTCTTATGACTTTATTTTTGTTTTGTTTTGTTTGTTTGTTTTTTTTAATAAGCCTGTGGAAAAATTCCATTAGAATTGTTAATGCAGTGGTAATCTACAAAGCACTTTGGGTAGGATGGACATTGTAACAATGGTAATTCTCTCAATGTGTGTGGCATACCTTGCAAATTGTTTATAGTCTTGTTCGTGGTGGTTTAGATTTTTCCTGTTTAATTTTGTTCTCTGTCATTGTATGTAGTTTTATATGTTGTATAATATTTTGCTTTTTAAGTTTGTAGTATGTAAAGACACTGTTGACTTGGAGATCTTACGTTTTATGAGTTTCTTACAACTTTTTCCCTGGATGCCCTGTTACCTGGAACAATTTTACTTTTCTCACTTGGGTGACTTTTTCTTGTCCTAACTGCTGCAGCTAGGCTTTTCCCAGTATTTCCTGAATAAAGAAGAAGAGGTCAGTACACAGACCTGTCCTTGATAAGTTTGAACTTTGTAACTGAATGAAAACTGAATTTGTTTTTCATGTGCTGTCATCATGATGAAATACGTTTCTATCTAATTTATTGACTTAACCATCAGTTGATATCTTATGATGTTAGATGATCCTGTACATTTCCTGCAGTATGGACTTCTCTTTCATTTTGTTCATTCAGTATAGCATAAACCATCTTTGCATCCCATTTATAAAATCAATCTTGATCACAGTTTGTATGGTCCTTTTGAAAGTTAATGTTATGAAGTGACCAGAACATTGAAATTGTCTTAATAAATAATAATTTTTATTATTTGTTATTGAGACAGGGTCTTACTGTGTAGTTCAGGCTTGGCCTTGAACTCACTGTGTAGCCCAAACTGACCTCAAACTAATGATCCTCCAGCATTAACCTCTCATATGTTATAGCTTCAGTAATGGTCCACTATGCTTGACTGATAATGTTTACAAAGACTTCTCTGTGCTGCCAATAAGTGACTCATTTCATTCTTTTAGGGCATAAATAGACCAAAAAGAGGTAAGACGGGTACTTCATCGCGATGGTGCCATGCTTGTAAAGATACCCTAGAAATAGAAGACTCAAGTGTGAGAAGCAAATGTTCATATGTATGTAGAGAGAAATAGCATGATGGAGTAGAAGACTATTTTAGCACTCTTTTTGACAGTAAATTGATATTAACATTGAGTCTTAAAATAACTAAGGAAATTGTACTTGAACTAGACTTGAGACCAAGTGGATCTAATAATTCTATACATAACATTCCACAAAAAAGCCAGAGAATACTTTGTATTTAATTTCACATGATACAGTATAAGAAGTCTTGGCGTAGACTTATCAAGCTTAATTTTAAAAATAATTCTTAGAATTGAGTTTATTTAGTTTTTGAGAGAGGATCTCATTGTGGTTCACATACTTCTAGCTTACAATTCTGAAAGATAAAAAAACTACATGTATTAATATAGTTAGAATTGGCACTCCTCTTGTCTACTGAATCTAGATCCAAACTAAACATATCTCTCAGATGACATAGTTATTTTTGTATAGTACAGTTTTTTTATTTTGGGTTGGGGTATACAACATGACATATTGGGGTACATAACTCAGGAATTGGCTTTCTCCTTCCATCTTTCGGGTCCTGGAAATTGAACTTAGGTGGTTGAGCTTGGAGGTAAACAACCTCCACCTGCTGAGCCAACTTCCTGGACTACATAGAAATGTTTTATATTTGATATGAAAACATGTAATATCTTAGCAAATTGGAAAATACATAGTTGAATAGGCCCTGGAAAAGAATGTTTATATGTATGTCTCAGAAAATGGTGAGTGATATGGCAGGGACTTCTCTTGTAGTGTAACCAGGAAAGCCCATTTCTGGATTCCCAGAGTCTTTGTTTGCCACTTTACCAGCACCTTTCAGGGCACAGTGTATTACTGTTCACTGTTGCCGTGGTGGCGATGTAATACAAAGTCTACACTCTTAAATGGCTGTCTCCTTATTTCTCCTAAGCCTTCATCACTGCCAGCCTCTGTTGTGCTTTACTTCATGACTATGTATGTATATATATGTTTTTTTCAGATTCCAAGTATAATATAATGCAGAGGTTTGTTTTTGTTTTTGTGTACTTGTGTTGCCTAAATGTATGTCTATGTACCAGGTACATGCCAGTGGCCCAAGGAGGTCAGAAGAGGGCACCAGGTCCTCTGGGACTGGACTTAGAGGACTTGGGAGCCTCCATGTGGTGGCTGCCAGAAATTGATCTCAGTCCTGTGGAAGAGCAGCCAGTGTAGCCTAATTGAAGCTAGATTGGGTGTGGTCTGAAAGTGAAATGCCCCCATAAGCATATGTTTTCAACATGTGCTCTCTCTAAGCTGGCGGCACTGTTTTTGAAGGCTGTGGGCGTGAGTTGGTCTTTGAAGGTTGTACTTGCCAACAATTTTGGCCCACCTCTCTACTTCAGATCTGCCAAGATCCGAACAGTCTTCACCACAAGCTCCCGCTGCTGCATAACCACTCTAGCCACCATGCCTTTCCTGCCGTGATAGGTTTTGCCCTCTCAGTCCATGACCTCAAACTTTTTGAAATACTGCATCTGACATGTCAGGCATTTTGGCAAATAATACAGAACACACATAACTTTAAACTTAATGTGTATGTGTGCACATTGTCTATGTACAAGTGCATACATATACCCAAGGCAGTCAGATGAGAGTGTTAGATGCCCTGGAAGCTGGAATTTGTGAGCTAATTAACTATTTGGCTACTGGCAATTAAATGAGTCCTTTGTAAGAACAGTAAGTACCTGCTGAGCCATCCATATTCTCTTTTTTCACACTTACTGGCCACTTGCATGTTTTAGGAAAGTGTCTTTAGTTTCTTTTATGTTTTGCCATTCTGTGTGTGTGTGTGTGTGTGTGTGTGTGTGTGTGTGCACACGCGCGCGCGCGCGTGCACAGTAGAGGGGGGGAGAGGGAGAGAGGAAGGGAGGGAGGGAGAGGGTCTGATGTATTTCAGACTGTCCTCAAATTTAGTATGTGGTCAAAGATGAAGAACTTTCAGACCTGCCTCTACTCCCAGCATACTATGGTTCTTAAGGAGTGTTTCATGTTGAGGATTGAACCTGGTGCATGCTCAGCAAGAACACTTTTTAGAGCTACATTGACATTTTCAGATGAGTATATAATGTACTTTGCTTATTATTACACACACTTTTACCTTGTATTGTCTTCTTTTGGCTCCTGCCCCTAAAGCCCCCATCTTCTCTACATTCATGTTTTAAAAACATTTTTTTTTTTCTGTACATGAGAGAAAATACAATTATTTAGCACTCTAGATCTGGCTTATTTTGCTTAGTAAGCTTTTTGGTTCCATCACTTTTCCTACAAATTACCTAGTTTTTGTCTTTGTGACTGAATAAAACTCCACTCTGTATGTCATATTTTTTCATTTTATTATCATATATGTGTGTTCCCCATGTGCAGGGGTGCCCAAAGGGGCTAGATGAGGTTATTGGAT
Source organism: Montemys delectorum (assembly GCA_019843815.1). Classification (NCBI taxonomy): domain Eukaryota; kingdom Metazoa; phylum Chordata; class Mammalia; order Rodentia; family Muridae; genus Montemys; species Montemys delectorum. The sequence goes on from JADRCD010227119.1 coordinate 8,818, forward strand.
CTCCCAAGAGCTGTAGTTATAGGCTGTGAGCCACTCAACAATGGTGCTGGGAATTAAATACTGGTTTTCTGAAAGAGCAATCTTGGCTGCTGAGTCATCTCAATCGTTTGTTTGTTTGTTTGTTTGTTTGAGACAGGGTTTCTCTATGTAGTACTGGCAGTCCTGGAACCCACTCTGTAGACCAGGCTGGCCTTGTACTCAGAGATCAGCGTGCTTCTGTCTCCTGAGTGGTGGGATCAAAGGTGGTCACACCAACTATGCTACTGGTTTGCATGCAACACATGTGCCTGCATGAATTTATGTGTACTCTGTAAGTACAGGTCTCTGAAGAGGCTTAGAAGAAAGCATAAGACACTCTGGAGCTGATATTACAGTTGTGAACTGCCTGATGTGGATGCTGAGATTGGAAGCCAGGTCCTCTGCAATAGTAGTAAGTGATATTAACTGTTGCATCGTCTCTCCAGTGTCCACCTGCTAATATTTAATGTACACTGATATGTCAAAAGCCATAGCCTGAGGAGAAATCCTCACTCCTCAGCTTTATCAAAAGACAATTCCTTGAGTTCCAGGAGAACACAACTGGATTGGCCTTCTTCATATAGATGGTCTATTTAACATAACAGTTGAGTTCTGGGGCATAGCTGGATGGGACAATGCCACAGCCTGTCTGGGAACCCTGGCTGCCAACAAAAACCTCAAAGGAGCTTAGTGGTGGCTGGGCGAGGAGTCATTTTCCTCGGTAGTGTATTAACTTGTAATTTGTCTATGCTCCAGTAATCAGCCCCCACCCATGCTCATAAAACAATTCCATTGGTTTTGGGGCATTCGTGTGTACAAACATAGAAGGGGCTTGTTGGAAAGCAGTGTGATACTGAGAGAGAGTGTTGTGAAAGTGACCAAAATCCATTATACCTGTATAAGAGTGTCAAAAGGCGGGGCTAGAGAGACTGCTCAGTGGTTAGGAACAATTGTTGATCTTGCAGAGGATCTGGACCCAGGTCCCAGCACCTATCTAGTAGTTCACAATCAGTGCTCCCAACTCCTTTTAACTTCTACAGGCACCAGTTATTTATTGTGCACATCTCTCTCTCTCTCTCTCTCTCTCTCTCTCTCTCTCTCTCTCTCTCTCTCTCTCACACACACACACACACACACACACACATTCATATATACTTAACAGGTACAGGTACGTGGTTTGAATGAGAATGACTCTTATGGGCTCATATTTGAATGCTTGGTTCCTGCTTGATAGTTCTGTTTTGGGGAAGGATTAGGAGGCCTTGTTGGAGGAGGTGTGTCACTATGAGGTTTCAGAAGCCAATGCCAGGCTCACTTTTTGTTTCCAACTTGTGGATCAGTTGTAAACTGAGCTGCTCTAGTACCATGTCATGCCTGCCTGCTGCCTTGCTCCCAATCATGGTTGCTATGGATACACACCTTCTGAAACTGTAAGTAAGCCCTCAATTAAATGCTTTTTAAGTTGTCTTGGTCATGGTATCTCTTCACAGCAATAGAACAGTAAGACAAAATTATTTGTGATTCTTATGCAGATCTACAATGAAAAAGAGCATGTGGAGCAAAAAGAAGTACAAAATGTGAAGGAAAAGAGCACTAGGAAATTTAATGTTGGGGTAAAATCTTGTACTTAAAGAGATGAAAAGTTTAAAGAAAGGCCTCATATGAAATGGAATAAAGGGAGTTGTTCTCTTGGGGCAAGACTCCGCCCAGCCCAATATCCTGCTTTTAAATAGGAAGGGCTTATGGAATTTTCTAAAGCAAAGGAAAACTTATTCAACAAGGGAAAACATCAACAAATCAAAGCTTGTGCAAGTGTAACTCAAGGAACGGGCCAGGATTCCCAGCCCAATCAGAACCGGCCAAGCAGCTCTAGATTTAGAGTCATGAAGGATGCAGAAATAAAGGGGTTGAATCTTTTCTGGAAAAGAAAGCTGGGAAGGCCAGGAGTTTGGCACAGGAGTCCTTGTATGGAGGCCCAAAGAGGCCATCATGTGAAGCAGGCCATTGGGTGAAGCTGAGTAAGTGAAGCCTGGATTGTGTTAAGAGATCTCAGGATTTTGGAGATCCCAGAGCCATAGGTTATCTGTTTCAAGCAATACTGAATTGAACCAGCTCAAAGAACTGATGTCAGCAAAGCTCCAAGGACTGGGAGATGTAAAGAACTATCCTTCTAGCATAGGACATAGAGTGTTGGAGTTAGAGTTTGATCTGCCAGGTTTCAGTTTTGCTGTGGTTAATACGGCCCCTCTATGCCACCTTCCCTCTCTCGAAATGGTAATGTATATTCTATGCCATTGTATAGTGAAAAAAAATGATTTTACAGAAGATAGCCTTGAGACTATAAGATCTTTGGGGGGCTTTTGAGGTTGGATTAAGTGCATTTTTACATTATGAGACAGCTGCAGGCCTTTGGGGGTTAGGGTGTGGAATGTGGTGGTTTGAATAAAAATGGCTTCCATAGGCTCCTACATTTGAATACTTGGTTTTTAGTCGATGGAGCTGTTTAGGGAAGGATTAGGAGGTATTTATTGCCTTGTTGGAGGAGGTGTCTCACTTAAAGGTGGGCTTTGAGGTTTCAAAATCCCGTACCAGGCTTAGCCTTTATGCCTCGTGGTCTTAATATGAAAACTTTGAGCTGCTGGTCCAGTGCCGTACCTGCCACCACGCTTCCTGCCATGTTGGTTGTATATTCAACCTCTGAAACTGTAAGCAAAGCCCAGAATTAAATGCTTTCTTTTAAAGCTTTCCTTGGTCATGGTGTTTCTTCACAGCAATAGAAAAGTAACTTAAGATAAAAACACAGACTTGATTGATTGATTGAGACAGAGTCTGGCCAGGAACTCACTATGTAGACCAGGCTGGTCTCAAACTCAGAGATCTACTGTATGCTGTGGTTAAAGTTGTTAATACTACACCCAGCTAAATCTTCTAAAAAACAAAACTCCAGCACCAGGGGACCTGTAGTCCTCTTCCGGCGTGCATGTAATGCACAGGGTTAGGGTAGACCTTTCATCTTTGTCTCACAAAATAAGAACACCTGTGCAGTGGTGGCATACACTCCCAGCACTCGGGGAGGCAGAGGCAGGTGGGTCTCTGGAGTTTGAGGCCAGCCTAGTTTAAAGAGGAAATTCCAGGACAGCGAGGGCTACACAGAGAACCTGTCTCAAACAAGACAAAACAAATCACCAAAAATCTTCAAAAACAAAGGATAAGCTAAGAAGCCAAACAGTGAAGGAGTTGCAGACGGTCAGCCTGGAGGCTGTTACAAGGTGGGCCTGACAGAGCTGTGGGATTCAAGGGAGCACAGCAGCCTATGCAGGTAGCAACATGGTGCTGTTCATGCACATACTGTCAGACTGCAGTGGACATAAATGAAATGTTCATGGCAGTAGCTAAGAAGCTTCACAAGAAGGAGCCCCACATTGTAGCCATCCCCGCCTTTTTAGTGGATGCTGGGGATTCCAGGCCTTCATTCCTTCAGAGCAAGCATTCATACCTGTTGTGCTTTCCCCAGTGCCTATTAGTCATTTTTTGTAATTAGTTTCTTCATACAGGCTCTCACCTAGACCTGGCTGTTCTGGAGCTCACTGTGTAGGCAAGGCTGGCCTTGAACTCAGAGAGATTTGCCTATCTCTGCTTCTCAGATCCTGGAATTAGGCATTGCCACTATGCCTAACTTAAGTTAGATACTTTATTAACTCCATACATGGGCACTTCCCAAAAAATAAGGCTCAAAAAGTTTTACTAGAAAAAAATCTTTAGATACTTCTGCATAGTGGAGATTGCCTGGCATCAATGATATGTAAGTAAGAAACCGAACTCATGGGGTGACACGTAATTGATATTCAAAGAAGAAATACCCAAGTTTACAGACAAAACAAAGCCATAGTATGGGGAAAATATACGGAAAAAGGCTAAGAATTCTGAAAGGTGGTAAGTTAAGAGAGGGAACTTGCTTTTGCAGAGGAACGGAGTTGGGTTCCTAGCACCCATGTTGGGGTGCTCACAATTTCTTCTAATGCCTCTCTAGGAAAGCATATGCTCTCTTCTAGCTTACATATGCACCCGTGTGTACACACATTACACAAATTAAACATGTTATAAAGGAGGAAGAGCCAAATACGAAAGGAAAAAAAAAAAAAAGTGGTCATGAGTTGACTTGGTGGCTAAAGATGCTTTCTGCCAAGCCTAATGACTTGAGTTAAATCCTTGGGACTCCAATGAAAGAAGAAAACTGACTCAAGTTGCTCTCTGCCCTCACAGCCATGCTTGGAGTGGGGCGCGTGCATACACGTATAAAATAAATACATTAACAACTATTTTAAAAAATGTCATTACACCTAGCAAACTGATCTTAACAGCTTGGGTCCTGGGCTGACCCAGTGATATGCAGAACCTTAGCAAACAGGCAAACTCTTAATGTTTCTGGACTTCATCTCAAATGGCCAGTCGCTGGAGGACAAGTGACATTATAAGATCATTTCAAGATAAACCCTACTCAGCTAGTCCAGACAACTTTCAACTGCTATAAAAGAAGGGATCCCGCTTCCCTGAGGTCGGGGTGGGGTGGCGATTCTCTTCTGCTCGCTCTGACAATTTACTTTCTGTTCAGTGTATGCTTCTTTAAAAAAAAAAAAAAGACTATCTCTTTATCCATTTTTATATGTGTGTGGTCAGAGGACGAGTTGGTTCTCTCCCTTGACCATGTGGGACCTGGTGATTGAGTTCAGGCTGCCAAAGCTGGCAGCAAGCACCTTTATCTGCTGAGCCTACTCTCTCTTCCTCACCTCCCTTCCTTCCCCCCACCCCCAGAATTGGAGAGAGGAAGAGGGAGAGTGGGGAGATGTGCAGTTGGAGTATAATCGTACAGAACACCGGAACGAACTCTCTTAACCGCTGACAGGACAGAAAGCCCAATGTCTCAACTGTTGGAATTGAGGCAGTGCCCAAGATAAAAGAAACCACAACCTAAAAGGCAGAACAGTAAACAGGATTCAGTTTATTTCATGGATTCCCAGGCTCACCACTTACTTAGGCTAAGCTACTCAAAAGCTGAGTGTGCTAAGCACCTGCAAGAACACGTCTCCTCAGGCACCGGACCTGCCACTGAAGTCCCGGTAGTGGGTGATCCCCACCCGCAGCCAAGTCCACCCTCGTAACTGTGACCTCAACCTTGTGGGTCTGTTTCTGCCGCTCTTCTTTACTGTCAGTCTACTGAGGGTCAACTGCACCTTCGTGGTAAGAAATTCTAGTTTCTTTGCCAGGCTTCAAAAACACCGGAGCCGGAACTTGTCCCGCAGGTTCATTCCGGAGGCGGAAGCGCTCTCTGTCGGTACCTTCCGGGTCTTCCGCGGTGGACTACGGGATTTGTAGTTCTTTGGCTCCTCAGAGGCTCTGGTGTGACGGTCGGGCCGTTCTTCAAGGCGGCGCTGCCCTCGGGCTGTACGGACGAGCATCGCCTGATCCATTTTTTCTATATTTATTTTTTTGAAAGGGAAAGACTTTGTACTGTTGGATTTTGGTTTTAACTCCTCCTGAGGCGTTGGAAGATCGGAAGTGTTCGTGCGGTTGAGGTGAGCAGCTTTTCGGATTAAGGCAGTTGTGAAAGCAGGGAACTGAACAGAACGCGGTCGTCTGTGAGAGCAGCGCCAACACTCCACTGAGCCAACTGCAGCCTCTTAAAGTAAGAACAATGCGTTATTGTTGGATGAGGTGGAGCGCTTGTCACCACAGCAGGAGGAAGGCAGGGGTAGGAGCGTCTGGAGTTTGAGACTGTCCTGGGTGCCATTACAAAATTTTGTCTCCACAATGTTACTAATAAGTAGTGTGAATAAAACTAAAGTTCTCCACATTCTTCTCAAAATACACCTTATTTTAAAAAATTGTTTGTTATATGTATAGGTAAGTGTTATTTCTGCGTATACATCTTTCACCACATTCATGCTTGGTGCCTGTGGAAGCTAGAAGAGGGCATTGGATCCTCTGGAACTGGTGTTACAGATGGCTGTGTGTGCTGGGAACCGAATTCAGGTCCTCTGGAGGACCTGTGCTCTTAACCACTGAGCTATCTCTCCAACCTCTCCCCACCCCCAAGTGTACCTTCTTGTTTCTTATTAAACCATATAAGGAGATACATGTATTATTACAATTTGATTAGTATGTAGAAGTAGAGTGAAATATTATTTTCTGTCTTTGAATGGAAGTAGTGAAAACTAGGAAAAGGAATGTTTAAACTGACAGCAAAAATGTAAGTAGGAGGGGTTGGAGAGGTGGTTTGGTTATTACCAGCAATTATTGTTTTTGCAGAGGATCCTGGGCTTGATTCCCAGAATCCACATGGTTGGGTTACAATCATTCTTAACTCCAGTTCAGGGGCTCTAATAGCCTCCTCTGAACTGTTGGGGCACCGGACCCACTACTCAGGCAAGACAGTCATATACATAAAATAACAAATTTAAAACACAAACACACACAGACACACACACACACA
>JADRCD010227121.1:16416-27315 GCA_019843815.1 Montemys delectorum
TAACTTCAGTAGGAGGTGAATGCAGTTGTAGCTCTGACTAACTTCAGGAGGAGGTGAATGCAGTTGTAGCTCTGACTAACTTCAGTAGGAGATGAATGCAGTTGTAGCTCTAACTAACTTCAGCAGTAAGGAAATAAACTGAAGTGGACACATTTTCTAAAAAGATACAGATTATCCAAATGACCTTAGGGGAAAAAATAAAGATATTTGAATGAACCAAGAGGGAAAGGCTTGTTTAAGTTTTTTAGTAGACATCCCATAGCCAGGAACCTCCCAAAGTGTTTGAAAACACCGTAACTTTAAAACAAGTACAAGGAACTATAACAAACCTTCAAACCTTACTTTTTTTTTTTTTTTTTTTTGGTTTTCTGAGACCAGGTCTCTCTGTGTAGCCTTGGCTGTCCTGGAACTCATTCTGTAGACCAGGCTGCCCTCGAACTCAGAAATCTGCCTGCCTCTGCCTCCCAAGTTCTGGGATTAAAGGCATGCACCACCACTCCCCGGCAACAAACCTTACTTTAAATAAAGTGCCATCTCATCAAACCCAGCACTGTGCTAACACCGACAGAGTGTGACTACTATGGCTTGAACTGTGGCTCCCTACAAAAGCTTGTTGAAGTCCTAACCCCTGGTCCCTCAGAATAAGACCTTATTTTAAAACAAAGGCTTCACAGAGGACCTGAATTGAATACCCAGGCAAAAGAGAAAATCTGACTTATGAGAATCATGGGATGAGTCAGACAAGGGACCACAGCACGCTGAGACAGAGAGGGAGGAATCCTTTACACAGAGATCAGAGGGTGTGGTCCTGAGGATACCCGTTGGGACTTGTGGCCTCCTCCTGGAGTCCTCTGTGAATTAGTATGTCTGCTGTTCTAAGCAAACACATTGTGGTATCAAGCTAATTAAGGACTGGGAAGATCTATCCCAGGAACCCATATTTGGACAAAATCAGGAAATATATCAACCATAGTCCCTAATGCATCAACAAATGAAAGGGGAAGACTCACACAGAGCCATCTGTTGAAAAGGCTCAGAGAAACACTAGCAGCCACATTTCACAATACGGAATCATGAATCAAAAACTAATTTATATCCCTCAAAACTCCAAAAGTGTGACATTTATAGTCAGAAACTAGAAAAATTTCCAGCAAGTACTGTCATGGGTCAAGATTTTCCTGTCTTAGCAAGGGCAGTGTGACAGTAACAAGAGCAGGTATGAGAAATGGAGAGGGAGGGGCAGTTGAACTACACTAGCACAGTGCCCTGTAGATGGTATAGAATAAGTTGGACCTTCTTAAATATTAGCAATTAGCTGCTTGATATGGTAAAAGCAAAACACTCCATTTATAACAGTGACAGGAATTGTAAACAACTTGGGAAATAATTTTAAAGGAAGGAAACACAAACTATTCAAAGAAAAATTGCATTATTGGGAAATGTGTTATAAAGAAATGGGGAATCACGCCGTATCTTATTATAATAAAAGCATTAAGTCTTCAAAGTTAATACAAAAACGAATTCAATTTCAGATAAACCCACAGGAAATTACAAGGAGAAACCTGATACATTGAGCCTGGTCTGCATGAAAATTTTAACTGTGTTCTTACATATTGCATTTCAAAGTACAGTTTAAATGGATCAAGCAATTGGATGGAAAAATCAAACCTCTGAAAACAATACAAAAGCATGTATGTGCATGTGATCGGGCCAGAGCAGGTCCTGAGGGCACAAGCAAGTTACATGAAAAAGTTGCTCAAATGCCTATGGTTTCCACTCCTGTTACAATGCCATCTGCTGCCAAGCATGCGCCTATAGCCGAGCAACTTCTTCACGTAACTTGCTTGTGCTCTCAGGACCTGCCCTGGCCCGATCACGTATATACCACTTCCATTTGATGATTGACTGCTGCTGTGCACGTCCTACTTTATGACTTGAAGGGTCTGATAGCACCTAGCTTATGATAGGTAGTTCAGGTCACATAGTAACTTGGTATCCTATTGTCAAACGTTCAGTTTCCACTAAGGCCCAATAGCAGGCCAAGAGCTGTTTTTCAAAAGGAGAATAGTTGTCTGCAGATGATGGTAGAGCTTTGCTCCAAAATCTTAAGGGTTTCTTCTGTGATTCACCTACAGGGGCCTGCCAGAGGCTCCAAACATCATCTCTATCTGCCACAGACACCTAAGTACCATCAGGTCTGCTGGATCATATGGTCCAAGTGGTAGAGCAGCCTGCACAGCAGCCTGGACCTGTTGAAGAGCCTTCTCCTGTTCCAGGCCCCACACAAAGCTAGCAGCTTTCTGAGTCACTTGGTAAATGGGCCTGAGTAGCACACCCAAGTGAGGAATGTGCTGTCTCCAGAATCCAAATAGACCCACTAAACGTTGTGCTTCTCTCTTGGTGGTGGGAGGGGCCAGGTGCAACAACTTATCTTTCACCTTAGAAGGAATATCTCTGCATGCCCCTACACCACTGGACTCCTAAAAATTTCACTGAGGTAGATGGTCCTTGAATTTTGGTTGGATTTATTTCCCATCCTCTGGTACGCATATGTGTTATCAATGAGTCCAAGGTGGTTGCTACTTCCTGCTCACTTGGTCCAGTCAGCATAATGTCATCAATATAGTGCACCAATGTGATATTTTGTGGAAGAGACAAACAATCAAGATCTTTTGTAACTAAGTTATGACACAGGGCAGGAGAGTTAACATATCCTTGAGGCAAAACTGTAAAGGTATACTGCTGGCCTTGCCAACTGAAAGCAAATTGCTTTTGGTGGTCCTTATGGACAGGTACTGAGAAGAAGGCATTTGCCAGATCAATGGCTGCATACCAGGTACCAGGAGATGTGTTAATTAGTTCAAGTAAAGAAACTACATCTGGTACAGCAGCTGCAATTGGAGTTACTACTACCCTGTTACCAAAGAAGGAAGCTCCAAAGACATCCATCCAGAGCCAGTGACTTTTGACAAGTCAAAGTTTAAAACTTCAGGTATGGCAAAAACATAAAGTACAGAAAGCACACTGGAAAATGCTCCTAAAAATTGACAAAGACAGGAAAACTAACATCAGAGAAAAATATATAACATGTATCTAGTTCACCTTGCTACAAACTTCCAACTAATGGGGCCCACCTGTTATCAGGGAGCTGAGCATCAAAGTGCTAGGAAGAGAGTTACCATGGGAACAGTGCAGGCACTGAAAAGGCACAGCATAACAGAGAGGAAAGAACAGGCTCAGATAGTGAGTGCTAACGCTACAGCATATCCGTGAGCCAATGGTTCCTCCTCCAGGAAGCTGCTCATACTGGGATTGTTTATGAGATATTTACTCAGGTGAAAATGTGAAAGATTTTCAAATACACTAGGGCTGAAATAGTTATGAAAAACAGTCTAAGTTTTTGGTATATCTACACCATAAAATATTATAAAACTATCACAAAGAGCAAAATATGCTTGAGCCAGTTAGTGTGGAAAGGCACTTTGGAGCAAATAAAAATAAGACACAGAGAAGTATGTGTGTATTTAAGCATAGTTAAAAAAATTGTATCTGTGTGTGTGTGTGTGTGTGTGTGTGTGTGTGTGTGTGCACGTGCACGCATGTGTACAATATACACCTTTTGTATACAGGAGCCTGAAGGAATCAGAAGACAGTTTCAGATCCCCTGCAATTGGACTTGGCAGGTAGTTGTGAGCTGCCACGTGGCAGTGGGCAACTGACTCAGTGCTATCGAAGAACAACAACTGTTGATGCTGAGCCATCCCTTTATCCCTGGGTTTTTTGTTTGTTTGTTTGTTTGTTTTGTTTTGTTTTTTGTCTTTTGTTTTTGTTTTGTTTTTTGTAAATATACTAAGTGATTGATACAAACTGATGATTGCTGTCTACTGTCTGGAACATGGGACAAGATGTGGAAGAGAAGGGGGCGGAGAGGCTAAAGCAGGGACTGTGCTCTGACGTCACCTGCCTGCACTTATTGGTTTAATTAATGTACAGTTTGGATGAGTATAAATTTTCCTAGCACTTGTACTGTACTTGCTGACTTGTACTGCCCATACACACAGCTAGAGGTAAGCTCTGGGCAATGCTCAAGTTGCACATCTATTTGGTGGAGACTAAACTCCCCAGCTTAGCTGTGCAAATGGTCAGCGGCAGGAGAAGCAGGAGCCACCATTTGCTTGTCAGCACAGCCTCCTCTGCTGCCCACACAGGGCTGGAGGAATCGGTGGGGTGGGGCTGGGTAATTAGCGGCTACTTTTCTATTTTTGTGTGTTTTACTTCTTTAAAAAGCAGATGATATAAATGAACAAAGCCAAAATCCTACAAGAGCAAAGTGAAACCTCTCAGCTGGGCTATGGTGACCTGGGATATACACAGACAAACACTTGGATTGAACTGATGTACATATGTGTGTGCACACACACATACATATATGTATATATGTCACCTCAATATGTATATATATATGTATATATATAAATATATAGAATATACACACACATGTATATATATGTATATATATATATATACACATATATATATATACATATATATATGTATGTATTTATCCATGGAGCTGGGATCTACTTTCTGTGTCCCATGGTAGGGAATGAAGAGGCGGCAGAGGTGACGGGCAGGTGTTTAATGTAGCAGACAGGGAGACCAGCAAGCTTCCCTTTTTATCCATCTGTGCTCCAATCACAGGATCCATAGTCATGCTCAAGGAAGAAGGGAGCGTGCTTCCAGATGCTTCTACTGTCTTGATGCTGGAATACGGACTCATGTGAGAACAGGTGCACAACAAGACAGAAATAGAACATTGGCTTCAGAAGGGGCTGGCCAAGGTCTCAACCCACGTGCTCACATTATTATGGCTAAAGGAACAGGTTAGCTTAAGCAGCCATGATTCCCGATTTTTTAAAATATTAACTTTCTGTTCCATGAACAGTTTTAAAAAAATAACTGTAGGATTTTTCTAAGTGAATAAAAGAAAGTATAACAAATAATGTTAATATTTCAATATTTCAACCAACAAAAGTTCTACAAAAATCCAACCATCGACATCTACATCAAACAATGGAAGTGAGAGGCTTGGAGCCATTTAAGTTGTTTATGAGAATAGGTAGAACCAGGGGCTAATTCATATATTAGGTCAACAAACACTGAACGCTTGCTCTATCCTGAGCTGTTGGTCATGCCAACTTCCTGCTTGTTGAAAGGGACAAGCCACAAAACAAGTCAGCCAAATATGAATCAAGCAAGAGCGGAGCAAGTCATTCTGCTTCGGGTTTGTGGGGAGGGCTCCTCTGGGCATAAAGTTGGCACTGAATTCCGGCTGTCTAGGATATAGGGTTTCAAGCAACTGCAGGATTAAAAGCCAGACAACTGCATGCTTTGTGTGTCAGGAAAAATGATCAGAAATGAGCCCAAACCAGGCGCCCCAGCTGGGAAAGCCACTGTGGTAGGCAGTGCGCAGCATGGTACTCCTGGCGCGCATGCTCAGTGACCACACTGACGGTCAGCCCTGACCAGCCAAGCCACCTCCTGTTCAGTTTGGGGGAATGAATTCAGCGTATTACCAAGTACCGTGCAGGATCTAAATCGCCCATCATTCCCTTCAGGTGTGTGTTTTCTGTTCTGACAGCTTTGTATCTTCTATCTGAGACCTGAAAGATTAGCAGATAAAAGGCACATGTAAAACTCACAATGGAAGCTCGTAATCTTGTTAATAAACCCCGTCTAGGTGGTGCAAATACTTTCTGTGGTGTGGAGGATGTTATCCGTCCTCCCTCCCACCAGTCGGGTTCTCTCTTTTCCCCACCTTTCTCCAACCCCCAACCCCACCCCTGCCTCTCTTCCTGTTTGAGCAATTCGAAATTCTCATGCACAGGAATTACAATAACAATTAAGAAAAATCTTCTTGAAAATACTCTTGCCCATTACACTTCTTCAACACCCAATTAACATTTACAGTAAGCAGCCTATGGCTTTCGGTGTTTAATTCGTTCCTTCTGGTGTTCTGGCTGTATTCCCTCGTGTGCCTATGACTTTCTTTTCTATGACTTCTCTTTCTTCTTTCTCTGATGTTGTCTACCTGAATGTTCGGGTGACAGACTCGTGCTTCCATACCTGGCCTGCTCTTTTGTATATCTAAGGCTCATTTCTCTATAAAACTCTGGATTTAAAAATATTTACTTTTGTGAATTATAAGATATATCCTCATTGACAAAGTCTGGGAAACTTGATGGTAGGAAGATGGAAACAGGAGTCTTTCTTGTGCAGCTGCCCCTGACCATCAGTGAGGTGCCCTGCAGTGCAATGCCCTGTGCTGGTTTCCCATGTGTAGTCAAACTGGTCAGTCCGCAGCCTATGACTGGATGAAGGCCCAATTTTTCCTGTTTTTGTAAATACACATGATTGAACTGCTCTTATGGAAATTGTCTTGGTTAAAGTTTTGTGCTCTGAAATCACCTAGGCTTAGAGTGTAAAGGCCATAAAGCTTGTGCTGTCAAAAGCAGGCCACAAATTATTAGAGAGCAAGGAAACTGAAAGAATAAATTGAGAGGGAAGGCAGGCTCAAGCATTCCTTGGTGGCTTTAACATGGAACCTCAAGATCTCTGCTTGTCTCTGAGGACTCTGCTGCATGCTGAGTGGATGTCTAGTAACTATGAACTGATTTTAATGATGTTGCCTCCATGTTTAAAACACTACTGGCAATCTATTAAGAGGGGGGGGGATTCAAGCAAGCTGGAATTGCTTTCTAAAATAGAAAGTTTAGTGGAAAGGTCCTATAGCAAATGGCTGAGGAATAAGGAACAGGGCAATGTGATGTGAGAAGACAGCTGCAGGACCTTGGCACGTGACCGATCATGCTTGTGTACGCCGTCTGGTAGGTCCCTAGTGTGTCTTTGATGGTACTTTGTCCACAGCACAGGGATTTATGGGTTGAGTCTCATACACTGAGCAGGCGCCAAGACTTTTGACAGACTGGAGCGAAGGTTAGGATGAGCAGGAGCAGGAGCCAGCCCTGAAGAGTGCTCTCCCACAGGCCATGCATACCTGTTGCTTTGCTAACATTTTTTCTTTTATTTCTAATTCTATCTTTAGCTGTCTTTCCAGAAGTGCAGCTTTCTTCATGACAGTTGCTATAGTGACTTCCTTCTGGTGAAGTTCCTGGGTGAGTTCGGAGATCTCATTCCTCATCCGTTCCTGTTCGGAGCATAGGCCTTCCTCCTGATAGAGCTGGCTTCTCATCTGGTGAGAGTGAGCAGAGGAGACGTGAGCAGCCCTTCCCTCACAGAGGAGCTGCAGCTTGTGCTGGACTTCCTTAATCCCTGCCCAAGAATGCCTGTGGCCCATGGCAGCCTACTTCTGATCATTGCTAGCTGACCAGCGGCACCCTAAGTCAATTTCCTCTCTTCTGATCATTGCTAACCAACCAGCGGCACCCTAAATCAGTTTCCTCCCAACCCCGACAGCCTCACCGCCTTATGGTCATGTGCCATGTCCCTGCTGCCTTAGCTTTCTAACAGACTTGGCAGAGACTGTTTCTAAGTGCTTTATTGTGTTTTTGACACAGGGTCTACACACACAGCCCAGACTGGCCTATCTTTGGCTCCTCACACTCTGGCCTCTGACGTTCTGGGACCATGGGTATACACCACAAAGTCTGGACATCATCCCCTTCTTTCTGGAGAAACAGCAACCTTAGGGGGGTAAGCAGCCTGCTCGAATCATCAAAGAGAGCTCGCCAGATTCTAGACTGGAACTCATGGTCCTTTGCTATGTTTACATATATATTTATTTAAATGAAAGAAGCATAAATCCTGCTGTGGCCGCGGTGACTCTACACTGTCTCAGAGCTATGCTGCAGCACACTAAACTTAATGTCTCACTGTCCTCTCGTAAGCCCTTAGAGTCCCTCACCATCTTTGCTTGTCTTTTTGTAATAGAACCTGTTGGACTTCGACTCCTTACTGTCCTCAGCTTTCCAAATCTACCTGGCAGCAGCCCGGGCCACCCTCTCAGACCCTCTGCTTTCTATCCCCATTGCTCACACCTCGTTCACACTCCCTGGCATTGTTTTAAAGACCTAACTCACTGTTTCTCACTTTTGAGAGTCACAGATAATTTACCCTTTCTCAGAACTCACACATACAGGGCTAGGGGAGGAAAACAAACATTTATATCGCAGGGTAGTAATTTCTGTGATGCTCTTCCCAGAGGACAGGTTATCACAAAGTACTGAGAATAAGATGGAAGCCAGAGAGCCAGGGCACAGGCTCCCAGCAAAGAGTGCCGCTGAGGGTGGGGGCCAGAGAGCCATGTGCAAAGAAAGGCCTTGTGTTCTGATCAACCATGCCCTAAGAATCAAAGCCAGAGAGGGAAGTCAAAAAATCCACAAAGAAATTTCTTTGAATTTACTCAGAAACTTAAAAGGTGACAAGAGACTATATCTCCTCTTTAAAAGATCAGTGTCCACCTCTAAAGAAATAAGGTTCTCGCCCTCCTTTCTTTCTCTCTTTTCTCATTTCCCCAGAATCCTATGATAGCGTCTTAATGACTAGCTCTTCTATATCACCAAATATTTTCAGGAAGTATTCAGATGTGAAATTGTCCCAAATCTCCAATGCTTTTCAAGTCTGTGAAAGTAGATTAGGATCTCACCAGACCTGCCCAGCTCTTTCTGTCCACTCTGTCTTTGTGTCTGTTTGGCTTTTCATCTAATCCCATAATCTTGTTCTAGTTGCAGGTCTCATGAAAGGCAGTCATTTTCTAAAACCTGTGTCCCCATCCATCATGTGTTCTACCCTAGGACAGCCAGGGTTCAGGATTGACACCTAGGGAAAGCAGATGAACTAATGCAGAGTACCTGAGTCCAGAGGCCAATCTGCTGCAGCCCAGGCTGGGTGCCACCCATTCGTTATCTGGTCCTGCTTTAATTGCTAAGATTAGAAATGTGACTTAGATATGTTATGAGTCTCTTTAATTACATGTGTTTGCATGTGTATGTGCATGTCATGGCACATGTGTGTAGGTTCAGAGGACTTACAGGTGTTGGCCTCTTCCTCCACAGTGAATCCTGGGCACGGAACTCAGGTTATCTGGCTTAGCTGCAAGCCCCTCTATCTACTGTCCACCTTGCTCACTCCCCCTGAATTGCTTTGGTCCCCACCGCCTCTATTTTTCCTCCTGGTGGTTTCTTTGGTGAACCAGCCATATTGTTCTGCAGTTTGACAGTCTGGATTTTACTGTTTACGTCCCTGTGGTATACTTTAACACAACTCGGGAAATTAAGAAAATATGCTATTCTGAAAGAGGATTAAGATTTTTCTTATTAGTTTCCAGTCGTTAGATATTAAAACAATATGCTCTTCCTCTCAATGTGTTTCTAAATGAGATTGATTTATCTGTGCTTCCACTGACATGGCTTTTCTAAAATGTGAATTTTATCACCAAACAAGTGAATAAAAACAGCTCTGTACCCACAAAAGAAAAACCACCCATAAAGTTGATAACATGGCTCAAATAGTGTTAATACAATGGGATGGAAGTGCTCTTTGCAGATACTTCTGGAAGCTCCAGCTAGTTACCTCAGCCATCCACTACTGTCTTGCAGAGCTCAGCTGCCTGGCCTGACCGCCCGAAGCTTGGAAGAGCCGTGCCTTGACACTCACACAGGATCCCTGATTTTACTCTCTAGTTCTGACTTTGTCAGAAGCCTCTGAGGTCCAGGAGAGTGTAATCATAGGCAGTCCTTTTACTATGACAGTCTCATGGAATGTCAGTAAAAAGCAGGTTTTGAAAGTTTATATATATATATAAAGATTATATATAATAAAATTATATATATGTACGTATTTATACATATGTGTGCGTGCGTGTATGTGTGTGTGTGTGTGTGTGTGTGTGTGTGTGTGTGTATTTGTTTTTTGAGACAGGGTTTCTCTGTGTAGCCCTGGCTGTCCTAGAATTTACTTTATAGACCTCAAATTCATAGAGATCTGCCTACTTCTGCCTCCCAAATTCTGGAATTAAAGTCATGTGCACCACTGTCCAGCTGAAAGTTATAGTTTTAAAATCAGTAAAATCAATGGGATTATGTGGTATCAATGTCCAAAACAGGAAGGAAATGACAGTTGCTCTATAACAAATTTCCTAGGCTTGACCTTCATTCATTCTCAGACAACTAGCTCTGCCAGGATTTGCCTTTAAGGGATGAAGGGTAGAGTCAGGGTCTTGATATGTAGCTTAGATTAGGTTCAGACTTGTGGCAATCCTCCTGCTTCAACTTCCACAAATATTGGGATTATTTGCATGAAGTACTACACCTAGTTAAGATCTTTTCTTCTAATGTATTCCTATTGAAACTGATAAACTAATTACTAGGGAGGATATTGATTGTAGAAGAATGAAAAGCCCAGGGCTCTATAAGAACCACGCCCAGGGCTCTATAAGAACCACGCCCGGGTCAACATGTAGAAAAATGCAAATCGATCCATTCCTTTCGCCTTGTACAAAGCTCAAGTCCAAGTGGATCAGGGACCTCCACATCAAACCAGATACATTGAAACTAATAGAAAGTAAAGTGGGGAAGAACCTCGAGCACATAGGCACAGGGGAAAATTTCCTGAAGAGAACCCCAATAGCTTCTGCTCTAAGATCAAGAATTGACAAATGGGACCTCATAAAGTTGCAAAGCTTCTGTAAGGCAAAAGACACTGTCAATAGGACAAAACGGCAACCAACAAATTGGGAAAAGATCTTTACCAACCCTATATCTGATAGAGGGCTAATATGCAATGTATACAAAGAACTCTAGAAGTTAGACTCCACAGAACCAAATAACCCTATTAAAAATGGGATACAGAGATAAACAAAGAGTTCTCAACTGATGAACA
>JADRCD010227122.1:0-13310 GCA_019843815.1 Montemys delectorum
TACTGAAGGGTGGAGTATGGTGAACACAGACATCCACACTGATGTTACAGTACTTGGAATCCACTGCCACTGTAGCAGATTACTTCTCTTCTAAGACATGATGGTTTGGTCTGTACTTTGAAGATAGGCTGTTCATTGGGATGAGATGTTAGATGATAAGGCATTGTGGGTGCATATGCCTGGCCCAATATGCTGTCAATGACAAACAGATGTTATGAAGAAGGAAGTTTTCATTGACAGGCTATATAGCTACCCATTTTCTAACATCAGCAATAACACTGCTAACCCCTGCAATTGAAAATGATAGACAGAAAACTGAACAGAATAGTTTACTTAGAAGATGTTTTCATATTTGCCCTTTGAAGTACTATATATTGAGTAGAACCTGACAACTCCCAAAACAAGTTTTGTGTTTTTAAGGTTTCATTTTGTTTCTTTGTTGTGGTAATACACAAGATAGGGATTATTGTCAGACTGACTCTAAGAAAATCAAGGCTTGGCTCTCACAGCTCGGCAACATCATACCTACTTTATTGTTAATATCTTTAGGATAAGGCAAAATATTATTTTGTTAGGATTACCTGTAACTGTTTCTTCAAAAATCTCAGCTTTTCTAGTTCTGTATTTGGCAAATATAGATACGGCCTTAACATAACTTGTAAGAAAAAAGAGATTAATTTACAGCTGACAGGAGAGCTCATGCTTGTCTGCAGAGGATGTATCTGCTTCCTATTCTCATCATGGATCTACTTACCATTTAATTGCACCAATCTACACTGCTCTGCTATTTACTGAGTCTGAGTTTGTACTTTAGGCCAATCATCGAAGACTAAACAAAAAAGAAAACTTGGAAATTGAAGGCTATACATATACATGCCAGTCTCATTATATCTGTAACAGTATATAGCTGCTTTATATTTTGTAATCTTGAAGTTCTATGGTCCATGCTTGTCTTTCCTATCTCCTGAGATGTGTTAGAATTATTGTCTATATGATATGTGATATTTGTCATCAAATGATAAATGAATTCTTTTCTTTTGCTTACAATTTACTTAAAATATTTTTTAATCCTTTCTATTGGATATTTTTTATTTACATTTCAAATGTTATCCCCTTTCCTGCTTTTCCCCCTCCCAGAAACCCCCATCCCATCTCCCTCTCCCTATTTCTATAAGGGTGTTGCCCTTTCTAAGAAGAACCGAGGCACCCACATTTTGGTCTTCCTTCTTCTTGAGCTTCATGTGGTCTGTGAATATTGTCTTGGGTATTCCAAACTTTTGAGCGAATATCCACTTATCAGTAAGTGCCATTTGTATTCCATTGTGATTGAGTTACCTCACTTAGGATGATATTTTCTAGTTCCATGCATTTGCCTAAGAATTTCATAAATTCATTGCTTTCAATAGCTGAGTAGTACACCATTGTGAAAATGTACCACATTTTCTGTATTCATTCCTCTGTTGAAGGATATCTGGGTTCTTTCTTGCTTCTGGCTATTATAAATTGGCCTGCTATGAACATAGTGGAGTACATATCCTTGTTATATGTTGGAGAATTTTTTGGGTATATGCCTAGGTGTTACCAGAGTTCTCAGGTAATACTATGTCCAATTGCCTGAGAAACCACCAGACTGATTTCCAAAGTGCTTGTACCAGCTTCCAATCCCACTAACAATGGAAGAGTCTTCCTCTTTCTCCACATCCTCACCAGAATCTGCTGTCACCTGAGTGTTTTACCTTAGCCAATAAATAATAAATGAATTCTTGAGGTAGTCTGTTTCAAATCAACTTTGCTCTCTTCACAGACTCTATACTGTCAGAACAGATCTGTGAAAGAACTCTTTGACAAAACAAAAATCAGAATTTTTTAATTCTATTAATGTTTTTAATATTAAAAATAGCATTGTGGAAAGGAGAGTTTTGAAAACACTCTAAAAACTAGAGTACTATTTAAAGAAGTAGTCATTTTGTAAGAACTAAATCTAATTCAGATTTCTTTTTTTTCTCCTAGCTATTGGGCTGATTTTAAGTTTAGGCTAAAAAAACTACCCATTCCCAACATAGCCATGCATGGGGTTGATTTCATAATGTGGACACTCCTATGCAAACTACAGTGAAGTGTCTTTTAGAGAAAGAACTCATGCTGGAAAGAGCTGTATTTTCAGGCATGGTACCTTTGACTCAAGACTTTTATTTCATATCCTCTTTACAAAATAAAATTGTAAATTGGGAACATACCAACCCTTTTTCTAGTTAACACAGGAAAATCTTGGTCACAGGTTAGTTCAAGGGATGGTGTCTCCTTTAGAGCAAAGCTATGCAGAGTGATGCAGTCAGTTCAGACTCCCTTAGCAACTGTTCTTCTGAATATTATTTCACAGATTATCTCTGGGATCTATGGCTGCATAATGAAGAACAGTAGATATTTGTCAAAATAAGTGCTTACCATGCATTAAGGAATTATATGCCATTCAACACAATCCTAATTCACTGACTTTTGACTTCATGCAAACTTCAGCAAACTTACCTTCTGTGACATCACAGAGCTGAGAGATAATAGTTTTGAAGTTCAAATATGAAATTTGTAATTACAAAATCAAAATTTATTCAATTATGTTATACTGGGAATTCCTGATCTTGTGCGAATCGATGAAATTTTTAAAGGATGTTAAAACTCGTATTTGCATGGCCTTCCCCTCAAAAAGCTAAAACCTAATAATTAGTTACTTAGCAATCTTTTTAATGGAGGATTCCCATTTCTTCTCCATGCATTCTCTACATAGTACAGTGTTCTCCAATAGCCAATATCTGAAATGATTAGAGAATATTCTTCATATCATAACATCCTAAACCCAAAATTTCTGTTTCTATGAAACATATCTAACCCGTCTAACCATTCTAGAAGTATAAAACATCCATAATTTCCCATGAAACAGATCTTACTCTCATGTCATTCCAGTGTATCAGAGCATTTTTATATGCTATCATTAGGATATGCTTTGACAAAATAAACAGAATTTCCTGTATACCCCAGCTGAATTATAGACTTATAATTTTTCTCCCCATTTGGAAAATGAGTTAAGAAGGTTTTTAAAAAGCTACAATGAGATTTGTAGTAGTATAATAATTAATAAATAATGTTTCAATTATTTTGTATTCTGTAATATAACATTCCATGTACTAAAGCCTAAAAAATGTGAAAAAATGGGAATTCATAACAATAAATTTTACAAGGGATACTTTAAGTGAAACACTGATAAACTGATTTTAAATTTAACAAAATATTTTTGTGATGCAAATTTCCTATGGTATTATTTCTGGGTAATAATAGTATATTACTAAAAAATCTTAAATCAGTTTAACATGTAGCAGGCAGTGCTGTCGATCCTGATAACAAGGCAACTCAGTTCAGTTATGATCAGATGACCTTTGATAAAAATCCACTGAGAATACATGGAGTTTAAATGCATACACACTTATATGTTATAAATATTTTATCAAAGTTTTCTGTTAAATGTTATGTGTTTAAGTTTTAATTTTAAATTTAATTTAAATATTGCTCGTTTGTAAGTAATATTGTTGATATCATCCGTAAAAATAGCTTATCACATTCAAATAAAAACCAGAAGTACATACATAGGTAACAGTCTTGCTTTCTAAAGGTATACTGACTAATATTTATTAACATTTATTGGCACTTTTTAAGACCACAGAGAGATATAATTGAAAACCCGACAAATAAGTAATGCACTCCTTTTCCTGCAGATACAACATCATACTGATGATATAAATTAAAATAGAAAGAAATGTATTTCTTGTTTGATTAATTTTGCAATGGTTTCCCTTTGCATATTGAGATTTTACATAAATGTATATATACATATATATACACATATGTATGCATATATATGAACTTATTCTTTATTGATGAATCTCTTTAAATTAAAAATAACAAAATAAAACACCAATGGTTTGGTCAGAAAACACAAGGATTTTCAAATTTCCTCATGGTCTTAAGTGCTGTTATATGGTCAACTACATTTATGCTCCGGAGTACTTTCAAAGTTGCTGTTTGATTTTACAGAAAGATTTAGAGGTTCTTTGAAAATAAATGATACGTAATCACAGCTTGACAATTATTAAAAACTATTCTAACCCATCCTTCCTTATAGTTTAGCACCAGCTCTTTTGACACCTCTGCACTGAGTTGCCAGTGTGGACCAAATGTATTACAGTGAAGAACAAGAAATATAAAGAACCCATAATGCTCATTTTGAGTCATGGTTATGCAGGTCACTTCTTAGATGAATAAACGGGGCATAAAAAAACCTTAATATCTGAGCCACATGAGTCAATAACACTCTAACAAGAAAGGCTACATTCAGCTTCTACATGCACTCATAACATCAAGAAATGCTTTTAGAGATTATGGGATACACCAGGAGAGAACATTCTATTAGTATTTATTTATCAGTTCGTGTCTACCAATGTGTGCTGATACAGGCTTGCTGGGGCTAAAGGAGGATGCCTGGTGCCCTTCTCTATCACACTTGACCTCACCCCTTGGGCATTGCACTGCATCTGTAGCTTGGGGGCTCCAAATAAGCTCCAGTGATTCCAATTTCCTCTCTTTGCCCAAAACACTGATTACATTCATGCACAGCAACGCTCGCCTTTGTACATGACTTTTAGAGACCAAATCCCGAGTCTTTATGCTTTGTCAGACAAAGTTTTACTCACTATTGTAAACAGTCTGCTTGAGATCTGAGGACTGCTATTGCGTTCAATGCAGTGGAAAAAGATGCTCACGGACTTGTGCTCTTCACTTCCACAGCACTGTATGGGTGGGCAGAAGACACCCCATAAAGAAAAGATGAGGATGATAGTGGTCTGGGGAGCACCGGGGACCACAGAGATGTTCAGTTGCTATGTGGAACTGGTCTTGTCCCTTGTTGGCTCCCCCCTCTGGTGTTCTTGATAGCTGGCCCTTCTCGCCTTCTGCAGGATTTAGGAGATTGGGCTCTCTATCTTGCCAGGGCATCACAGTGGAGCTGGTCTGTTACTGGGGGCACTGTTGGGAGCAGGAATGTAGGAGGGCTAACCTGGCCTAGTCTATCATGGGTTGGCTCTAGCTAAGAGCCAGTTACTGCAGTTGGGAAAGGTAGCCCGAGAGTCATGAGGGCTGAATAGCTGGCCTTGCCCCTCAAAGGCTGCAGCATTTGGGAGAGTGTGCCCTGGACCTTGACTAGGCAAGGCAGCAGAGTGTAGCTTGCTCTTGAGTCATAGGTATGGTTGAGCTTGCCCTGGCCCAAGGGCATGAGAGCTGGAGAGCTAATCCTGCTTCCTATTTTTGGAAGTATTGAGTAGCCTAGCTGGACTAATGCTGGAGATGTACATAAGAGAGAAGAAGCTGACTCCCACCCAGACTCAGATCCAGGGCTTTGGCCCATCCCCAAATCTACATCATCTGTGAACTGTTGGCGGTGAGTGAAAAAGGTCAATCCTGTCAATCCAAAACTGCAGGATCTCGGTGAAATGGGCAGCAAGAGGATGACAGTTAGAAGTCCCTGTAAGACTCTAGTTTTGAAGGTGTCATAGAAGCCAGAGATTTTGAACTAGACCAATGACTCATTGCGATGAACACTTGCAAGTGAAGATGTGTGGCCAGAGGAATAGACTGTGAGACACACTGAAAAACTAGAGCTTTCACAATGAGATGTTTGTTTTCTATGCTTTGTTTGGTTTTCTCCCTTTCTCTCTCTCTCTCTCTCTCTCTCTCTCTCTCTCTCTCTCTCTCTCTCTCTCTCTCTCTCTCTCTCTCTCTCTCTCTGTGTGTGTGTGTGTGTGTGTGTATTTTATTGATGGAGGCATTGTAAAGACAGAGCTGATATGGAGGGATGGGGAGATAAATGGGACTGGTGTAGGTGATGTGAAACTCACAAAGAATTAATACAAAGTTAAAAGAAAGTAGTCTTCTCTCATACAATGCACCCCAGTCACAGTTTCACCCCTCCACTTTTTCCATGTCCCTTTTCCCCCAGGTCCACTGTTGGCTTCAGACAAAAGAAGGCCTCCAAGGGATGGCATCCAAACACCACAGTAAAGCAAGACAGAAGTTCTCCTACAAGCTGGACAAGACAACCCATCGGAGGAAAAAAAGTCTCAAGATGAGGCAAAAGAGGCAGAGATACACTGCTTCCCATTTTAGATATTTCACAAAAAACACCAAGCCAATAGCTACAACACACATAATGAATGTGGAGCAGATCCAGGTAGCCCCTGTACTTGCCGCTTTAGTTTCTGTGAGCCTGTGAGAACACTGCTTAGCTGATCCAGCATATACCAATATTTGCATATATATTCTAAAATAGTAGGATCGCAATGTATTTTGAAGCCTATTTTAGGAAAGTTTCACATGGTGATATTTTCATATAATCTAAGCACTTTACATAACCTTGAGAGATCTAAGGAGAGTTGGATACAGAAGGTGATTGAGAATCGTGGAGATGTCTGAAACTGTCTGAAATTGGGGAAAAGACACTAAATAACTCACACCGCTGTTTAATCAGGGTTTGTATTCAAAGTGGGGGAAGAGTCTTGAACAGTTCCTAATGTGGAGAGTCATTTGAGAACAGGACAGCTGATGATTGGTACTTGCAGCAGCTGGAGTATAGATACTATGCTAGAGAGAAAACTTCTTGGAACTCAATAGTATTTACTGTAGCAACACACACAGATATACAACATAGAAACATGTGTAAAATCTGTAATGATACTCCATTATTTAGAAATAGGTATATTATGCGTACATAAAACCTCTGTTTTAAATCTTGAACCAGCATGTTTTCTACTGAGTTTCTATTATCAAGCAGTCTATCTTAATGTTCAAGTATAAAATAAGTTTTTCTAACCTAATCAAGAAACAAAGCAATGCAGAATAGACAAAACCATGTAATGGTACTCATAAACGAGCAAAGCATTCTGCTCAGTACCTACATTAGTGGTATTTCTTTGTTAATCAGTATTCAGACTCATCATTTCTTTCTTGCTAAAGAACTCTGAGCCACAAATAGCTAAAATTATTTGGGCAAAGGGCAGACACTTGAATTAAGCCTTTATTCTTATCAGCCCATTATGGCAGAAATGGTTCCTTTAGTAAGATGGTAAAGAACAAAAACAATTTCATTGAAACCTGACTCACCAGTTCACACTTGCTAGTTAGCTGTTAAATGATAACACATCCTTATTTTTTATATTCATTTATTTTGTAATTTGTATAGTGGCCAGGCTGGCCTTAAAATTTTGGCCTGAAACTAACCCTCTTCTTCAGTCTTTTGAATAGCACGTGGACAGCCTATTAACATATTTTTAAAGAATATATTTTCATCTCATATGTGAAAATTCATGGAATCTAAAGCTATCCATTTTCTTCTTGAAACAGTGTCTTACTATGTAGGCCATATTATCCCTGGACACATGACTTCCTGAATGTATTTCTTAAATATTAAAATTTCACACCACTATGCCAAAAGCTCAAAGCATATACAATATATTAGATTATCAATGAGATGTTATTCAATTAAAGTTTGAAATATATTTGATTGTGTTTATGCTTTTTAATTTTGGAAAAGTCTCAAATTCCAGTCAACAGTTGCATAGACAATGTCATAGGTTAGCTGCATCACAAAGTTTATAGTTGCCCTACACAGCAGATAAAGCGAGAGTAAAAGTGTCTTTCTTCTTGGGCTTGTGACTTATATGGGTAAAAACAAATAGAAGAAGGATGTTGTTGCTATCATTGTTGATGGAAGAAACTTCTGTGAAGTGAGAGAGCACTAACTAGATTATAATGGAGAACATACTTCAATTTTCTTTTCTCTGAAAAGTACAAATCTCACACAAATACTGAGATGGGAAAAAGTATCCCATGTGGAATATGGGTAAGCTCATCTAGCCACAGAAAGTCGAAGTGGGATAAAGCTAGTGTTCTAAGAATGAGAAGGCAGCTACCAATATGGCTTGGGAAGCAGACAACAGCCTTATTGGAAAAATTCCATGGATTGTGATTTGGTAAAAGAGTTGGTGGTTAACTTAAACTTCACAGAGAAGATTGTAGAAGCACCAAACCCTAAGTTCATGTTCCCATAAGACTCTTAGTGAACACTTTTTGGAGAATGAGCTCATGTGGGAAATGTTTCCTGGTGTGCTGTTTAGGTGAACGGTGTATATTTTTAACCCATGCTGTCTTCAGTGTTTATTTTATTTATTTATGATACATTTATCCAGCACCTACAAAGCAAAATAGCTTCCCATGAACATTTAAATGTATTAATTTTCTATAAATTAAATGAATAGTATCACTCAATTTTAGATCAATATTGGTGTACAAATACTATGTGGAAGTTCTACTGAAGATTTTCACATTGCCTATACTTCGTGTATATGTATTTTTATGGAAAAATTTGTGTTTTCATGGTCAAGACATGTTCAGGAAAAATAGTATGGTAACAAATAAAAATAACTTTTATATTTTCCAAATATCATTGATTTGTTGGAATATGCCAAGCTTCGTGCTGAGATTTGTGTGTGGATGTTCAAACTTGCTGGCTGTTATTTACCCTTACACCATCCATCTCAAACCAGTACAACATGAGATACAGTTGCAGGTTTTGTCTGTGCTTTTCAACACGTATACAATGACTGTTCTCTCAGTAAGAGAGTGATCTCTTATTCATCAAGTACATTATACTTGCAAGCTGGTCAGAGTATAGTCACTATTTGTGAATTGATGGCTACTTGGTAAATTGATAAATTAATACAATGAAAATATACCCCAGCTATATAACAATAGTTATTGTATTTCTCTAAATGAATCTCTAAACCAGGTATAACTTATTGGACTATTTGTATGCCATGTTTTGGGCCTGTTTTGGAGTGATTGTATATATGAAAGCAACTTTATAGCCAGAAAAAAAACAGTGTGGGCTATTTGGTTTTAAACTTTATAACTTACAATTTGCCTTATGAAAAACCTTCCTTTTGGGAAATCTACAGTACAATGTGGTCACAGCATTGATTTTTTAGTCTATACTTCCCAAAACATAACTCAATGAGATTATTTCTCAGTTCAACACTTTCCCACTATAATACTTGTTTTTATCTTGTTCATTTTCAGTAGATTCTGTTCAATATTTTCTAGAAACCAATTTCACTTGACATAATCTTTTTTCTACTCTAAAATTTCCTCTATTTACTGTTGCTATTGATTGAAATGTTATAAACCAAAATAAATATACCAATTTATAGAATTTTAATTAAAAATAAGCAATCTCAACTTGGTAGCCATGAAACATACATTTCAAATATCAGATAAATATACATACTTTTTACACATATTGTAAAGATTCTTAATGACTGTTGGAGGGCCGTATAGTAAAGGCTCCTTTGGAGGAATGCTTGGCAATAGGCTGACACTGTACATTATTTTTGTTTGGTTGGTTTGGTTTGGTTTGATTTGTTTTTTTTTTTTTCTGTTTTTTTTGAGACAGGATTTCTCCATGTGGCTGTCCTGGGCCTCACCTGTAGACCAGGCTGGTCTCGAACTCAGAAATCTGCCTGCCTCTACCTACAAAGCACTCGGATTAAAAGCTGCTCCTCTTCTGCCCGGCCACTATACATTTTGTAGAGAAAAATATTTCATCTTCTTAGAGCCATGGATGGCATGCTTTCCCTTCAAATGGCCAAATTCTAATAATATTTAAGGATTTGTCTACCAAGAGAAAAAGTAAAAAATATAATAAAGACTCATATAATTAAAGAAAATGGATTACAATGTTCTTATTGATGCAATTATTAATATATCTATAATAATAGAGCAAAGGTTTCTCTGTAACATGTGAGCTAAAGAGCAAGAAGTAGGTAATTTTTAAAATAGTGGGTTTAACTGAGATTTGTAGTTCTTTATCATTAACTGAATTGCAAACATTTGTCTGTAATGAATTTCCAAGCTTTGAGGCTATTCAAAAACAGGTGGAGTCTGAATTGACCTGAGCTAGTGACTACTCTGTGGTAGTGATCGGAAATTATGCAGACACAGGTATACCAACCACTCCCTCAGTACTCCTGTTATGGTACATCAGCTTTGGACATTATTGCTATTATTGACCATTTAACCACATTTGTAACTTCAGATATGATTTTTTCCTCCAATCATTGCAGAAGTATTTTATTGATTTAAAGATAATTTAATTTAACTGTGGATTTAATTAACCATTTATTTACATTTAATGAAGAGTTGAACTATAATGCTCATTATAGTTCAATTCTGTAGATTCAGAGCCTAATTCCTGTCTTTTATAATGTTCATTATAGTTTAATTCTGTAGATTCAGAGCCTAATTCCTGTGTTTTAATGATATCATTGTATTTTCCAAGTTTTATAAGGTTATAGTCCTTTATTACATAGTAAGTTTTTTATCAAGACATCTACTATAAAATTGCCTGCCATATTTTTAATAAATATTAAATGTGTACCTTAAAATAGTCCATCATTTACATAATATAATTTGAGCCACCTATAATTATGTTTTCTTGATACAATTACTTAACAAAACACCCATCCTATCAACCTCTGAGTAAGATGTACTCCAGTTCAAATATGTCTATTGCTCTATATTATATATTATGGATCAATTTGATTGGTGATTTAGAAATTCATATCTTCTTGTGGATGAAAGATTACTACAAACTGTTCTTTTTATGTCTGCTTCTTTTCTCTCAGATTTTTTTCTGAAATCTATCTATATCACAGTTGTACAAATATTGGCTAAATTCCTATCTGCTGCTATTAATATACTTCTATATTTTACTTGTATTTTTTAGAGCATTGTGAAGCTGGATTTTATTCAAAATAATACTTTTTGTGCATTTTGGGCTACTTTGACACATACAGTAATAATTATCTTAATTTTGGGGTTAATATAATATCTTAAAATACATTTTCAATTTTCTTAATTAAAAAATCTTTCACTTTTGCAACCTTTTCTTTCATTTATCCTACATAAAATAAAACATTTTAATATTTTCATTTTTCTGGGAGAAAAGTATTAATACATTCTTTTATTTTTGTTCCATCCTATTTTAATACCATCTCATAATTTTATTTTTCTATGTTTTCTTTGATGCTGTCTCCTTTGTTTGTATTTCAACATTCTAGCTGTGGTGATGTGATAGTCCTTATTAATATTGTTTATCTGTGGTTTATATGGTCCATCAGATTAGGAAAATCATTGCTACATTTTAAAAATCAATTCTGTATCATTCTACATAGTATCTTTCTTGGATAATGTGTATATTCAGATTAGAAAAATCAATTAGGTCATTTATATGCCTTTCTTTTTTTCCTGATATCCTCTATTTTCTCTCCACGTTAAGTTCAAATGGCTTAGGGGTTGACTCATTCCCACATTTAATTCTTGTGTTTGTTTTAAATCTTAATCTCTGTTAAAAACTGGTTCTGTTTATTTTGTTTTCAGTGATAAAGAATTAATTTCTCCTTCATGTTCCTCTCATTTGAGTAAAACTAATGTTTTAACTTACTTTTATCTTATTCCTTTGTTATAAATCACTCTTTAAAAATTAATTTAGTTAATGCCAATATCTCATACTTTTTTTTAAGATTCATCAGATTTCTTGTCATTTTCTCTGAGTGAAAAGAGTGAAAAGACTTCTCATTTTGATGTAGATATAACTACTGGGCCTGAGCTCTCCAGGATCTATCTACCTACTAATCTCTACATTATGTCCATTTGGTTTTCTGTGATGAACTCTCTTTTGTATAAAAGTAGGTTTCTTATTAGAAGTGGTAGCTACAATTATCAATTGGCATAAGTATGAGCTTTAGAATGTAGTGATGAATTATGCTGGACTAGCAATGTGGCAGTAGTAGATTCTTTTCTAATACTCATATCAGTAGCCCAAAATTGTTGGCTAGGATTTCTGTAAAAGAAATGATTTCCCTCTTGTTCAAACACATAGAAATACACATACACACACACACACACACACACACACACACACACACACACACGCACATACGTACACACACATATGAATTCACACAGATATGCACAAATACACACACATTTACACATAACACTGGTATTTGTGTGTAACGATATATTCAAAACAAATGAGGCTACCAACTTGAGAGTATATTGGAGGAATATCTAGGAGGGGCTGGGGGCAGGAAAATATAATATAATTATATTTTAAAACATATTTTTAAAGTTAAAAATACTTGTCAATTATTTGTAATTTATTCTAATGCTATATAATCATAGCTTTGTAATCAAAGAGGCTCCAAATACTGTAGCTTCCAATGGGAAAGCTCAGCATTTTACTAAGATGGCAGACAGCACACAACTAAATCCTTCAGTCAGATACTGATGGCCCTACAGCTTTAGCCAGGCTTCTTCAATTGCCTCATTATCCACATCTAGCCCATTGCTACTGTCAGGTTCCTTTGCTAGAAGGGCTTAAACTTGGCTATTATTGCTCTCGTTAAAGTGACATAAATTAGCTGCCATTTAGGCATATTAAGAAAATATTTTTCCATGATAATATTCAAGTCTCCCATTTGTGTTGATTAACTTAATACTAATTGGTGAATATCATTTAACTCAGACACTAAACTTAAATTGTTAGTGATAATGTGTGTTTGCCTATATCTGTGTTTAATCAAGTCGATGAATATCTAAAGAAAGACAAGGTGAGGTAGCAATGAAATGCAATTTGTAAATGTAACCCAGAACGTGGCAGTACTCACTTTTTTAATTCTGCTTTGGACAGTTACACCTGTGAAAGTTTGAAAAATGACAAGGAAGTTCATGTAGGCAAGACTACTAATGTGCGAGCCACAGCATCTCCCACATAGGGAAGTCCTTCGGAAATAATTCTCATGGAAAACAGAACCAAATACATACATATTTTCATTTACTATTTCCTCTTCATTTCCATAGAATAAGATTTTTTCTGTTCATACTGTGGTGATACTTTTTACTTTTAATCTTATGAACCCTGCATAATTTATTAGCCAGTCCCACCTTCATAGTTAGACTTATCCTTCTTATATGAACTTTGAAGATTTTCATGCATAAATACATTCTTTTTTCAAAGGAAAAAATAGCATCTTCTGGCATGTGGGCATGAAGTTACCTCCGACACACTCTCACATATACACATAAATACACATGGTAAATCTGAAGTGTG
Source organism: Montemys delectorum (assembly GCA_019843815.1). Lineage (NCBI taxonomy): Eukaryota > Metazoa > Chordata > Mammalia > Rodentia > Muridae > Montemys > Montemys delectorum. Next base: position 13,268 of record JADRCD010227122.1, read on the forward strand.
TGTGTGTGTGTGTGTGTGTGTGTGTGTGTGTGTGTGTGTGTGT
>JADRCD010227122.1:13320-41097 GCA_019843815.1 Montemys delectorum
TGTGTGTGTGTGTGTGTGTGTGTGTGTGTGTGTGTGTGTGTGTGTGTATACATACATACATACATACATACATTCTTAAATGCCTGTTTACCCTCTTATTTCCCCCAGTCAATAACCTTTTCCTACTCCTGGTGAAAGAGATGTAGATATGTCCTTACTTATCAACTTCGTCAGGTGTCTAATTCTCACAGACAGTTGAAATCTCTTTAATATCAACGTGAACAATTCCCTCATTAGCTGGGACCTACTAGATACTTATTCTTGGTACAGAATTAATTTGTAGACTTCCTTCTCAATTAAACACATTTCCAGTGTCCCTATCTCCATTTTCTTTTTTACCTATTGAGACACACTCATTCCTTAGTTATGTTCTATTGTTTTCAAACCTTTCAGTAATAACCTGTTTCTTTTACAATCACTATCTACTTTTAGTTTCCTCACTACAATGACAGTTATGACTGGGATCAGGCATCTTGTGATTGAAACTTGATGCTATCCCTGATGCATTATTATGAAGCTCAAAAACTCAGCCTATGAGGATGAAGCCTAGTCTTTCTGGAGTTATAAAGACAAACTTTTAGAATGTTCTTAAGGACTATGCTCATTTAGTAAAGTTGCACATACAGGTTTTCCTGAAGATACATGATTTCACTAGCTCTGGAAAATTGATTGTTTCCAATAAAAAAAAATGATGGCTATCTTATTAAATAGCTCTTAAATCGAATTGGAAATTTGTTGGTTACTGCCAAGGTATGAATACCAACACCATACTCTTAGGGTTACTATGACATGCTAGTACTGTAATTCATATCCATTCCATATAGGCAGGAATGGTATTTGCTTCATTCCTTTGCAAGCGGGCATCTCAACTTATGCTGCCATGAAAAAAAAAAGCAGTCCTATATGAAACATTTACAAATATATCCAGCATCGAAAGCTGAACAAATATTGAGGAAGAGGTGACAGACTTATTGTATGAACCATAGGATCAGTGAATTTGCTGTGGGGATTTTTTGTCTTCTTTTATGTCAGAAGCTCTACCCATAAAAGATCACCCACATGACTGCCTATACATGAGTTGAACAAGGACAGAAATGGACAAGATAAAGTGGATATATCAAAGCATACAAGGCTTCAACAATACACAAATAAGTACAAGCAGCTAAGGACTGATGAGAGCCGGAGCCATAGGCTTCCCTGGGAAAAGCACACGGATTAGTTATCCAACACCAAATGATCAGCCCTCAAAACGAACATGTAAGTGACATTGTTCAGACTGAGCATGTTGTATTTATGCATTTGGGAATGTACATTTTTAAAATATATGTCTATTTAACAATTAATGGGAAGGTGTATATGAACATTACAGAGAGTAAGAAAATTTTAAGAAAAATTAAATATGGAAAGGAAAGTGAGAAAGTATATAATTATATTGTCAAAACAAAACAAATAAAAAAACTTCAAAATTTTATTACATTTATTGGTTATGTGCATGTAATGACTGGCAGAGCGAAGCATTGGAGAACAACTTATAGGAGTGGAATTTGCCCTTCATATACGTGGATTCAAGAGTCAAAACATTAAGCTTGGAAACAAGTACCATTACCTGCTAAGTCATCCCACTGGCTCAGAAATCAAACCATAAAAGGCAATAATTAGTCCATTGACTTCACAGAGCTGGAATATGGATCAAACCAAATTGTGCAAAGAGTTTGAGAATGAAGGAATTTATTGGAAATAAATGTTAGATATCACCTTAGTTATTATTGCTCAATAGTTATACATTATAACCTCATATTTTGATAAGGATTGCATCTAATTTCCTGGTTTATCTTGACACATCTGTTACTGGAAGTGTTCTCTACCTCTGCTATCTAATGTGGTGGCCATAACTCACACCTGGGTTTGTGTTTGAACAATGGTTAGTGTGAATAGGGATGTAGATTTTTAATATCATTTGATTTTGAATACTATGACATAAGTAAAATATCTGTTTTATTTTGTAAAGCCAGGATCTGCTCTACTGACAGCACAGCTCTAGATTTTTTTGCAAATTTCAAACATATCTGAAAACATGCTTACTTGTCCGTTTTAGACCGTGCTTCTTTTCTGAATTTCTTCTTTTTCTTAATGGCATCACCATCTACCACAGCAAAATGTTCAGATGTTATGTGATGTATTAGAATTCATTCTGAAATGAAGGGGGCACGACCTTTGAATCAAACACACCTGGCTTCAAACAGGGCATCTCCATTTCCTTGCCATATGACCTTGGGCAAATTAAATAACCTGTGGGTTTCATATTTTTTCATTTGTAAAATAGAAATATATATGTGTATCACACAGGGCTATTATGAAGATTAAGTGGCATAGCATATGTAAAACACCTGGCATAGTTCTGGGCATAAAAAGCATACATACTTCATAAATATATATTACTTCTTATTTTCCTCTCCTTCAAACGGAGGAACAGATCCAATTGATCTGAAGCTGGGATATTTTTGAGTCTTTCCCTTCTTTCTAATCCTATTGAATAAATTCCTATTAATCTTCTCATCAAAATTTCCACTGTACAGCCTCTTAATCAATACCCACCCCCACACACACACCCGGTTCTCTTTGAGGAACCACTTGTTTCCAATTTATTCTCTAAATATCCACAAGTAGTTTTCCAAAGCTGGTTCAATATTTCATTAATCATTGATTCTTCTCTCTGCTGCCCATAGACATAATGTCATATAACCACAGTATATTTTTTACATGTGTAGTATCATGAACGATATTATCATACATATACGCTGAATTGTGGGCTTTTTGGGTCCACAAACATTTTAAGTATGCATAACTGAGATTCTTATTTATTTAATGTCATCTTTTAAAATATGATACTAAATACCTATCTATTATATATTGATATGTATTTAAGGTTGCATTGAATAATTTATTCTTGAGTACAATTGTAACTTTTTGTAGGATAGATATACACCAACAGGAGAGAATTTGGGATGCAAATCCTAAGTGTATAGCTCATCCCAGTGCTTTTTATGCAGTTCTGGAAATCAAATTCCCAGCTTTATGGATACTATTACTGAACTATATCCAAGGACATTATGTCTTATACGTACATCTTGATCATATCTAACACCTAGGGGATTTTTAAGTAAAAAGCATTTCTGAGTATTGATGATGTAATAACAAATAGGAATATTCATTAAAATTGTAGATAAACTAAAACTTTGCAAGAATAAACACATAAATTTATTTATATGTAATTTAGAATATATATGTATACCTATATATTCTTTGCTTAGAATTGCGTGTATCCAAAGATATCTACAATATGTATCAATTGCAATATTTATTGCAAATGTTTCATTATATAGAAAAGTCAAAATCTATACTACTTCTAGGCCCAAGCATTACACAACATCAGTGCTCAAGTTCTTTATATACATTGAAACTACAAGTCAGACTAAGTTCCAGAATAACTCCAGTTCAGATGGCTACAACTTTCTGCAACTTTTCCAGGCACAATACTTTGTTATGGCAACTTTATAGATTATCATCTTTACATTTACTGCATACCCATTTATGTTTTGAATCTACATTATTTCCTAGATACTAAATCTGTAAGATCCATTTACCTTCTCCAAGTAACAATGGTTCTTCTCTTTGTCTCTTCATTGCATAACAAAATTGTCATAAGCATTCAAGTTTGTAGTATACTTCATGTAAATTCTAATATTCATCTACTTTACCCTTGTTGTTCATTTGTATTCTTTCCAGTTTATTACTCTCAAGAGTAGAAATATTCTAAAATATATATTTTCTAATTCTCTTTAAAGTATTTACGTGTTCAATTCCAATACAAAGGATAATTATATTTTGCTCTAGGTCTTCTATCACAGTGAGTAGGAATGTTCCTCTTTTACATTTTTGAGTTTTGGTTGCTTATATTTTTTACAATCAGTGTTTCAGTTTTGTTTGAGGGTTGAAATTTCACATACTTCTGCTACTGTTTCATTCTTTCACTAGCTGCTGCTTTAACTATCATTCCATGTGACTATTGTCACGTGTATGTTCATTTTCTGCAATTCTTTCTCAGTACCATAACTATCAATTTATTGCTTTCTTTTCTTTTTTTACTTTTTTGCCTTTCAAAATATACAAGACATCATGTAGTATGAAATGAATCTTTTTTATCATTAAATTTAAGGTAACTACTAACTCTGTGGCATATTTTCCTCTTTTGTAATTTTAGTTTGATGAAAATAAGTTCTAAGTTTGATATAGTACACTTTCAGACACTTTTGTTAATAAAGTCATAATAATAATTAACACAATAAGTTCTTCAAAATATTTCAGGTTTTATTTTTTATTATTTGCATTTCATTGTTTTAAATGTTACATTTATTTCTATGAAAGACCCATATGAAAATGATTTGTGAGAACTAAATTAGATATTGTTACAATATATGGTGGATTGTGAATATTTGGATGTGAATATTTGAATGTGAATATTTGGATGACTCACCACCATTCAATGAAAAGATAATACTTTCTCATACACACTCTTTCATGCATCAGTGTGCACTGGCACAAAAATATATTCTGTCTAGAGGTCAAGGTTGAGGTTTTTTTTTTTTTCTTCATTATTCTCTACATTTTTTAAGTCAACATTTTTAAACTTGAAGGTAGCTAATTTGGATACACTCGTGGGACAGAAAACCCCAGATATGCCAACATCTCTGCATTCCTAGTGATAGGGTTATCAGAGGATGCCACCACTCTGATAGTTGGCCTCAGCATTTTATTCATGCTCAGCACTTTGCCAGCAGAGTCATGTCCTTAACTCAAGTCTTGTAAATATGAAAATGATTTTTCATAGTATGGTTCTAGAAGCTTTGAATTTCTGTATGTGGGTTAAAATTAACTTGCTAATCTTGAAATTATGTCTTCTGGAATTGTCAATTTTCTGTGATGTTAAAATCAAATGGGACGTGAGTTAACATTTTAGAATTGTGTATTGGTCTCAACACATGATACAGCTATTTGCTTAGTTCTTGTTAATTGATAGTGTATAGTACTATAATTGATAGTTATAAATTGATTTCTTTATAGTAACCTGGGTGAATTCACTTAGTGCAATGGTTCTAAGCTGGTGGGTTATGACTCTTTGACAAAGCTCTATCTCCAAAAATATTTACTTCTCAATTCAAAACAGTAACAAAATGACAATCATGAACTAGCAACGGAAATAATTTTATGGTTGGGATCACAACAACATGGGAAATTGTATTAAAGTGTTGATGCATTAGGAAGGTTTAACAACACTAATTATAAAAATATATCTGACAATTAATTATATTCAGGTATTTTACATAGAACATATTGCTTAAACTTTCTGACAACATTAATTTTCTGTTTCAAAATTTAGAATTGAAATGACATTTATCTGTTTTATTGGGTGGACCAAGAAGAACTCTGCAACTATACTTTCAAACAAGGATAGGAGACTTAATTGATCATGAGGTTTAATGTAGATTTTTTTTAACAGTTATGACTGAATGTTTCTATGCAGTCAAAGTTTAATAAATGTAGCCTTGGAGACTTTTCAAATTTTTTGAGGTATTTTTTTTTAACAGTTATCACTGAACGTCACTATGCAGTCAAAATTTAATAAATGTAGTCTAGGAGAGTTTCAAATATTTTTGAAAGTTTCAAAGTTTTGCTGACTACTTTTACAGAATTTACTGAGGACAAAGTCAACTACACTCCCACTTTGTTCTTATTCACATGATTTTCAGCATGACTCTATTTATGTGTGATGTAATGTTTATTATTTGTATGTTGAACCAAACTTTCTTCTCTGGAATGAAAACAAAAAGGCCATGTTGTATAATTTTTGCATTGTGTTTTTATTTAAAACAATTTTACTTAGAAATTTTGTGTCTACCTTGATCTATATCACTATATTAGTTTATAGCTATGTATATTACTTTACAATTTTCTCCTCATAGTCATTGTTTTGTTTGCCTCTGCCCCTCCCATTTTCCTCTTTCTCATCATCCTTTTACTCCGTTTTTTTGTTAATTTATTTTTACATTCCATATTCTATTCCCCATAGCCCCCATCCACCCTCCCACTGATCCATATCCCATACCTCTTCCCTACCGCCTGTCTCCATGTGGATGCCACTACCCCACTACCCCATCTGACCTCTACTCACTGGGGCCTCTGGTCTCTTGAAGATTAGGTGCATCATCTCTGAATGAACACAGACCCAGAAGTTTTCTGCTGTACATGTGCTGGGGGCCTCATATCACCTGGCGTATGCTGTCTGTTTGGTGTTCCAATGTTTGAGAGATCTTGGGATCCAGATTAATTGAGACTGCTGGTCCTCCTACAGGATCACCCTTCTCCTCAGCTTCTTTCAGCCTTCCCTAATTCAACAACGGGGGTCAGCTGCTTCTGTCCATTGGTTGGGTGCAAATATCTGCATCTGACTCTTTCAGCTGTTTTTTGGGTCTTTCGGAGGGCAGTCATGATAGGTCCCTTTTTGTGAGTGCTCCATAGCCTCAGTATTAGGACCTTCCCTTTGAGCTGGATCCCACTTTGGGCCTGTCCCTGTTATTCAAGGCCAGCCTTAGGCCATGGTGATCTGATAGGATAGGTGGGATTAGTTCAACCTTCTTATATTCGTTGAAGGTTAGTTTTTGACTAATTATATGGTCAATTTTGAAGAAGGTACCATGAGGTGCTGAGAAGAAGTTGGATTCTTTTGTTTTAGGGTGAAATGTTCTATAGTTATCTGTTAAATCGATTTGGTTCACAACCTCTCTTAATTTCATTGTGTCTCTGTTTAGTTTCTGTTTCAATGACCTGTCCATTAGTAAGAGTGGAGTGTTGAAATCTCCCACTATTATTGTGTGAGTTTCCATGTATATTTTGAGTTTTATAAAGTTTCTATTATTAATTTGGGTGCTCTTGCATTTGGGGCATAGATGTTCAGAATTGAGACTTTGTTTTGGTAGATTTTCCACTTGATGATTATGAAGTGTCTGTCTTCATCACACTTGATAACTTTTGGTTGAAAGTATTTTATTGGACATTAGGATGGAAATTCCTGTTTTTTTCCTGGGACCATTGGTTGAAAGACTTTTTTTCATCCTTTTACTCTGAGATAGTGCCTGTCTTTGTTATTGAGGTATGTTTCCTGTATGCAGCAAAATGCCGGATCTTCTTTGCGTATCCAGTTTGTTAGCTTATGTCTTTTTATTGGTGAGTTGAATCCATTAATGTTGAGTGATATTAAAGAGAGATTTCTGTTGGTTCCAGATATTTTTGTTTTTATAGGTGACTTTATGTGCTGTGGCTCTCTGCTTTTGACTTTGTTATGAGATGCTTAATATCTTGTCCTTTCTTTGTTGATGGTATCTTCCCTGTGTTGGAGTTTTCCTTCCAGAATCCTCTGTAGGGGTGGTTGGTAGGTTGATACTGCTTGTATTTGGTTTTGTCCTGGAATATTTTGGTTTCTCCATCTATGTTGATTGAGAGTTTCATTGGGTATAGTATCTTGGGCTGGCATTTGTGATCTCTTAGAGTCTGTATGACCTCTGACCAGGCTCTTCTGGCTTTCATAGTCTCTGTTGAGAAATCTGGTGTAATTCTGATAGGTCTACCTTTGTATGTTACTTGGCCTTTTTTCCTTGCAGTTTTTAATATACTTTCTTTGCTCTGTGCATTTAGTGTTTTGATAATTATGTGAGGAGAAGATTTTCTCTTCTGATCCCATTGATTTGTTGTTGTATAGGCTTCTTGTACCTTTATGTCCATCTCTTTCTTTAGGTTGGGGAAGTTTTCTTCTATGATTTTGTTGAAGACATTTTTAGGTCCTTTGAGCTGGGGATCTTCATTCTCTTCTATTCTGATTATTCTTAGACTTGGTCTTTTCATTGTGTCCTGAATTTCCTGGATGCTTTGGGTTAGGAGGTTTTTATGTTTTGAATTTTCTTTGACTGTTGTGTCAATCTCTTCTACCATATCTTCTACACCTGAGATTCTCTCTTCTATCTCTCATATTCTGTTGGTAATACATCTGTAATTCCGGACCTCTTTCCTAGGTTTTCCATTTCCAGGTTTGCCTTCATTCTTCATTTCTGTTTTCTTTATTGTTTCTACTTCCACTTTTAGGCCTTGGATCACTTTATTTGATTGCTTCATCTGTTTACCTGTATTTTTCTCTATTTCTTTCAGTGACTTATTGATATCTTCCCTAAAGGACTCTATTATTTTTATGAGATAGTATTTTAGGATAGATTCATGATTTTCAGGTGTGTTGGTGTATTCAGGGCTTACTGTCGTGGGAGAACTGGGTTCTGATGATGCCCATATATTTTGACTTCTGTTGCTTTTGGTCTTGAGCTTGCCATTCACCATCTGGAAATCCCTGGTGTTTGTTGGCCTGGGTGACTATATGGAATCTGTCTCTTTTCTCGCTGGGTTTCTTCAGGTCTCCATGTAGGCCTGCAACCCTGGCTGTATCCGACCACCTGTGGGGCCTTCCAAATGGGGGCTCCTCACAGGGGCAGAGAAGCAGCTGATTTGTTGCCCTGGCTGCATTAGATCTCCTGGGAAGCCTTCAGACAACTGCTCTAAGTACAGCAGGTCCTCTAGAATGGATCAGGATAAGGAGTCTTCATGGGAGCAGACCAACTAGGGGGTCTGCCCCAGCAGCAAGGACACTTCTTACTCCTTTGCTGTGCTCTCTCTCTCTCCTTTCTCTTTTGTTGTTCTTCCTTTCTCTGTCTGTCTGTCTCTGTCTCTGTCTCTCTGTCTCTCTGTCTCTCTGTCTCTGTCTCTCTCTGTCTCTCTGTCTCTCTGTCTCTCTGTCTCTCTGTCTCTCTCTCTCTCTCTCTCTCTCTCTCTCTCTCTCTCTCTCTCTCAGTTTTTCCTATATACAAATATTCTTCCCCCTGAAATTTCTTTAGGTGGTGTCCCATAGTTTAAATGACCTTCAGCACCACTATCATCCATGTTCTTACAAGGATGGCTCATTACGCCCTGCTTAAAATATCCAATCTTTTTTGTAGGACAAATTCCTGAAGTGTTTCTTACCCCTCCAAATAAAAGTCCAACTCTCCGGAGAACAGCATAGGAAAGGGAGGCTCATTAAGAGAGAAAGAGGGGGGAGTTGGAAGTCAGACAGTTCAGTTCTGTTCAATTCACTTCAGTTCAGTTTAGTTCATTTGGGAGTCAGTACATTGAGTGCAGTGCAATAGGGTGGATTTCCTTTGTGAGTTCACGCAGTTCAGTGTAAGTCAGCAGTTTAAGGTGGAATAAGAAGGGACCTGAAATTGAGAAAAAAAAAGTTGCCAAAGTTAATTTGAGACCAAGCAGAGCAATTCAGTGAGAAGCTGAGAGGCCAGATTGAATCATTTGGCTGGGTTTTGAGGCAGAATAGTTGAGTAGATCTAGCTAGCCAGAAAGAGCTAGAAAGGAGGAGCTTATTCTGCAGTAAGCCTCCAAGAAGACAATTACATCAGGCAAATAAAAGTTACTTCTATAATAGTGAACCAATGAGTTATTTCCTTCAATTTTCCTTTTTGTCTTCATTAATTTATTTACTTACTTAATGTCCTGACCACAGCCTCCCCTTTCTGCTACCCCCCCCCACTTACACAGGCCCTCCCCTATTCTCTCCTCTCCTTCACCTCTGAGAAGATGGTGGTCCCTACCACCCTGCATATGATGAATTGACCTTTCATCTCTGGAATGAAAACAAAAAGATGGCGTATGATTTTTGCATTGGGTTATTATTTGAAACTATTTTATTTAGAAATGCACCTTGACACCTCAACTCACTGCAGGACTAGGTACATACCCTCCCACTGAAGCTACACAAAGCTTAGTTATGTTAGCAGGATCTACAGACAGGACATCAAGTTAGAGTATGCTCCTGCTGTAGTTGTTGGGATACCTGCATATAGACCAAGCTGCACAACTGCTATGCGTGTGCTAGGGTAGGGAGGTATAACTAGGTCCAGCCATTGTGTGCTCTTTTATTGGTGGTTCAGTCTTTGGGAGCCTCTAAGGGTCCAAGTTAGTCGTGTCTTCTTGTGGAAACTTTATCTTCCTGGTTCCTCAATCCTCCCAACTCTTCCACAAAACTCTTCAATATCCTTTTAATGTTTGAGTGTGGGCCTCTGGATCTGTTTTGGCCAACTTCTGGAAAGAGTCTTTGCTATCAAAATGCACATAAAAATGCTCAACAAGCTTTATTTTTTGTTTTTGTTTTCATTTTCTTTAATTATTTACATTTCAAATGTTATCCCCTTTCTGTTTCCCATCTGAAAAACCCCTTTCCCATCCTGCCTTACTCTACTTCTATGAGGGTGTTTCCCCATCCAAGTACATACTCTTGCCTCACCATCCTAGAATTCGTTTATACCCTAGAATCAAGCCTTCACAGGACCAAGGGCCTCCCCTCCCATTGATGCCAGATAAGGCTCCTTCAGCTCCTTCGGTCCTTCCCCTAACTCTTCCATTGGGGTTCCTGTACTCAGTTGGACAGCTGGCTGTGAGCATCCACATCTATATTTGTCAAGAACCTCTCAGGAGACAGCTGTATCAGGCTCTTGTCATCAAACACTTCTTGGCATCAGCAAGTGTCTGGGTTTGCTGCCCGAGTGGGGGATGGAGCCCTGGGTGGGGTAAGCTCTGGATGGCCTTTCCTTCAGTTTCTGCTCCACTCTTTGTCCTAGTATTTCCTTTAGACATGAGCAATTCTGGATTAAAAGTTTGGATATCGGTGGGTGGCCCAATCCCTTAACCAGGAGGCTATGCCTAAACTCTGGTTATGGTAGCCACAGGTTCTCCCTCCCCTTTGTAGGTTATTTCAGCTAATGTCATCCACATGGGGTCCTGGAAGGCTCTTGCTTTCATGGAATTTGGGACTTTCTGGTTGCTACCCCCAGTTCCCAATCCCCCTTGGCTACACACCTCGGTTCAATTTCCTGAACCTCTGTACTTCTCCTCCATCTCTTCACTTACCTGATTCTTCCTCTCTATTTCCTCCCCCCTTCTCTTCCTTCCAAGTCCTTCCTACCCTCTACATCCCTTGATTATTTTGTTCTCCCTTTACAGTAGGACTGAAGTATCCACTCTTTGGTCTTCCCTACTCTTGAGCTTCATGTGGTCTGTGAGTTGTATCTTAGATATTCTCCACTCTTTGTGTAATACCCAAATATCAGTGAGTACATACCATGTATGTTCTTTTGTAACTGAGTTACCTCACTCAGGATGATATTTTCTAGATCCACCCATTTGCCTTCAAATTTCATGAAGTCATTGTTTTTAAGAGCTGAGTAGGATTCCATTGTTTAAATGTACCATATTTTCTCTACCCATTCCTCTGTTGAGGGACATCTGGATTGTTCCCAGCTTCTGTCTATTATAAATAAGGCTGCTATGAACATAGTGGAGCATGTGACCTTATTACATGTTGGAGCATCTTCTGGGTACATGCACAGAAGCTACCACTCCTGAGTCTTCAGGTAGTATTATGTCCAATTTTCTGAGGAACCACCAGACTGATTTCCAGAGGTTGTACCAGCTTTCAATACCACCAGCAATGAAGAAGTGTTACACTTTCTCCACCTCCTCACCATCATCTGCTGTCACCTGAGTGTTTGACCTTTGCCATTCTGACTGGTGTGAGGTGGAATCTAAGGTTCATTTTGATTGGCATTTCCCTGATGACTAAGAATGTTGAAAATTTCTCTAGGTGCTTCATAGCCATTTAAGATTCTTCAATGGGGAATTCTTGGTTTAGTTCTATACCCCATTTTTTGTTGGGTTGTTTGGTTTTTTGGTGATTAATTTTTTGAGTTCTTTGTATATATTGGATATTAGCCCTCTATCAGATGGAGGACTGGTAAAGATAATTTCCTAATTTGTTGGTGGTTGTTTTATCCTATTTATAGTGTCCTTTACCTTACAGAAGGGCTGTAAGTTTTATGAGGTTCCATTTGTCAATTCTCAATCTTCAAGCATAACCCATTAGTGTCCTGTTCAGAAAAATTTCTTCTATGCCCATGTGTTTAGGGCTTTCCCCCCCTTTCTCTTTTATTAGACTCAATGAATCTGGTGTTATATGAAAGTCCTTGATTCACTTGGACTCCAGCTTTTTACAGGAAGATAAGAATGAATCAATTTGCATTCCACAAGTTGACCAAACAGATAAACCAGCATCTTTTTTTGAAAATGTTGGCTTTTTCCACTGGATGGTTTTAGCTTCTTTGACAAAGATCAAGTGACCATAGTGATCAAGATCAGTGATCAAGTGACCAAATGTGGGTTCATTTCTGTGTCTTCAGTTCTATTCCATTGATCTACCTTCCTGTCACTGGACCAATAAGATGCAGTTTTTATGACTACTGCTCTATAGTACAGCTTGAGGTCAGGAATGGTGATTCCTCTAGGAGTTCTGTTACTGTTGAGAATAGTTTCCACTATCCTGGGAATTTTGTTATTCCAAATGAATCTGAGAATTGTTCTTTCTAACTCTATGAAGATTTGAGTTGAAATTTTGGTGGGGATTGCATTGAATTTGTAGATTGCTTTCACCAAGATGACCATTTTTAGTATATTAAATCCACAAACATGAGAGATCTGTCTTCTGAGGTTCTTTTCTATTTCTTTCTGCAGAGACTTGAAGTTCTTGTACAGATCTTTCACTTATTTGGTTACAGTCACTCCAAGACATTTTATAATGTTTGAAATTATTGTAAAGTGTTTCTTTTCCCTATTTTCTTTTTCAGCTCGTTTATGCTTTGAGTATAGGAAAGCTACTGATTTGTTTGAGTTAATTTAATATCCAGCCACTTTGCTGAAGTTGTTGCTCAGGTTTAGGAGTTCTCTGGTGGAATTTTTGGGATCACTTAGTATGCTATTATATCATCTGCAAATAGTGATATTTTGACCTCTTCCTTTCCAATTTGTATCTCATTGACCTCCTTTTGTCATTTAATTTCTCTTTAGAACATCAAGTACTATCTTGAATAAACAGGGAGAGAGTGGGCAGCCTTGTCTAGTCCATGACTTTAGTGAGATTGCTTTAACTTTCTCTTCATTTAGAATGGTGGTGGCAAATGAATTGCACCATATTGTTTTTACTATGTTTAGGTATGGGCCTTGAATTCCTGATCTTTCTAAGACTTTTAACATGAAAGGATGTTGAATTTTGTCAAATGCTTTCTCAGCATCTATGAGATGATCCTGTGTTTTTTTCCTTTGAGTTTGTTTATATAGTGGATTACATTGATGAATTTCTGCATAATGAACCATCACTGCATTCCTGGGATAAAGCCTACTTGGCCATGAATGATGATTGTTTTGATGTGTTCTTGGATTCAGTTTGCCAGAATTTTATTGAGTAATTTGCATCAATATTCATATGGGGAAATTGGTCTGAAGTTTTCTCTCCTTGGGTCTTTGTTTGGTTTAGGTATCAGAGTAATTGTGGCTTCATAGAATGAATTGAGTAAAGTGCCTTCTGTTTCTATTTTGTGGAATAGTTTGAAGAGAATTAGTATTAGGTCTTCTTTGAAGGCCTGATAGAATTCTGCACTAAAATCATTTGGTCCTGAGATTTTTTTAGATGGGAGACATTTAATGACTGCTGCTATTTCTGTAGGATTGTTTAAATTGTTTATGTCATACTGATTTAACTTAAGTACCTGGTATCTGTCTAGAAAATTGTCCAATTCATCCAGATTTTCCAGTTTTGTTGACTATAAGATTTTGTAGTAGGATCTGATGGTTTTCTGGATTTTGTCAGTTTCTGTTGTTATGTCTCCCTTTTCAGTTCTGATTTTATTAATTTGGATACTGTCTCTGTGCCATCTGGTTAGTCTGGATAAGGATTTATCTGTCTTGCTGATTTTCTCAAAGAACCAGCTTATGGTTTTGTTGATTCTTTGCATAGTTCTTTTTGTTTCTATTTGGTTGATTTCAGCCCTGAGATTGATTATTTCTTGCCTTCTACTCCTCTTGGGTGTATTTGCTTCTTTTTGTTCTAGAGCACTCAGGTATGATGTTAAGCTGCTAATGCAAGTTCTCTTAAGTTTCTTTTTGGAGGCACTCAGAGCTATGAGTTTTCCTCTTAGCACTGCTTTCATTGTGTATCATAAGTTTGGAATGATATGTCTTCATTTTCATTAAATTCTAAAAAGTTTTTAATATCTTTCTTTATTTCTTCCTTGACCAAGTTATCATTGAGTAGAGCTTTATTCAATTTCCACACATATATGGACTTTCCATTATTTTCGTTGTTATTGAGGACCAGTCTCAGTCCTTGGTACCTTTTAGTATGCATAGAATTATTTCAACCTTCTTGTATCCATTGAGGCTTGTTTTGTGCCCAATTATATGGTCAATTTTGGAGAAGGTACCATGAGGTGCATAGAATGTATATTCTTTTGTTCTAGGATGAAATGTCCTACAGATATCTGTTGAACGCATTTGGTTCATAATGTCTGTTGGTTTCACTGTGTCTCTCTTTAGTTTCTGTTTCCATTATGTGTCCATTGTTGAGAATGTGGTGTTGAGGTCTTCCACTATTATTGTATAAAGTGCAATATGTGCTTTCAGCTTTAGTGAAGTTTCTTTTATGAATGTGGGTGTCTTTGCAATTGGAGCTTAGATGTTCAGAATGGAGAGTTCATTTTGGTAGATTTTTTTCCTTTGATGAGTATGAACTTTCCTTCCTTATCTTTTTTTGATAACTTTTGGTTGAAAGTCAATTTTATTTGATATTAGAATGAATACTCCCATTTGTTTCTTGGCATCATTTGCTTGGAATTTTTTTCCAGTCTTTTACTCTTATGTAGTGTCTATCTTTGTCACTGAGTTGTATTTCCTGTATGTAGCAAAATTCTTGTTACCTGTCCAGTCTGTTAGTCTATATCTATTTATTGGGGAATTGAATCCATTGATGTTAAGAGATATTAAGGAATAGTGATTGTTGCTTCTGTTTTTGCTTTTGTTGTTGCTGTTGTTAGAGGTGGAATTATGTTTGTGTGGCTATCTTCTTTTGGGTTTGTTAAAAAAGAATACTTTATTGCTTTTTCTAGGTTGTAATTTCCTTCCTTGTATTGGAGTTTTACATCCATTATCATTTGTAGGACTGGAATTGTGGAAAGATATTGGGTAAATTTGTTTTTGTCATGTAATATCTTGGTTTCTTCATCTATGATATTTGAGAGTTTTGCTGGATATAGTAGCCTGGGCTGACATGTGTGTTCTCTTAGGGTCTGTATGACATCTGCCCAGGATCTTCTAGCTTTCATAGTCTTGTTGAGAATTCTGGTGTAATTCTGATAAGTCTACCTTTGTGTGTTACTTGACCTTTTTCCCTTATTGCTTTTAATATTCTTTCTTTGTTTTGTACATTTGGTATTTTGACTATTAAGTGACGGGAGGAATTCCTTTTCTGGTCTAATCTATTTGGAGGCTTCTTTTATGTTCATGGGAATGTGTTTCTTTAGGTTAGGAAAGTTTTCATCTATAATTTTTTGTTTGTTTTTAATAGCATTGGATTTATTTAGTTTTCTTTTTTTTACATCAAACATATTAATTATATTGAGTATTTTGAGAATCAAATAATACATAAAAATTTCTTTAACTTTTATATTTATGTCATTTCATACTCTAAAAATACCATTAATGAATATTTAATAGTATCAAAAGCTGAGGATCCTGTATCTACTGTTGAATATTAAATTATTTCAAAAAATACACAATATTATTTGTGAATGAAACATTGTAAAAAGCATAAAATATTAAAAATGAATCATTAAGAATTATATTCAAAAGCCCTTATATGATACTACCAGACATAGTGGAAGAGTATTGAAATTACACTATATATCTGTTTATTTTGTCTAACAATCTGTTTACTTAAAATTGATTATCAGTGTTTCTAGGAGAGAAATTATTTCATCAGTAAATATATTTTCAAAATTTCAAAATAGTAAAAACTTTTTGAAGTTAAACTTAAAAAAATGCTAATTTCAAGGACAGTGAGAAAAATTATCAGTAAAGAGTCTATGATGTTTGTAGAACATGATTTTAATATTTTTAACTGTTAATATTCAACAAACAGAAAATTATTTTAATATATATTTTGTTGTTATGTTTCCCTTTTCATTTCTGATTTTATTAATTTGGATACTGTCTCTGTGCCCTCTGGTTAGTCTGGTTAAGGGTTAATCTATCTTGTTGATTTTCTCAAAGAACAAGCTCCTGGTTTTGTTGATTTTTTTGTGTAGTTTTTTCATTTCTATTTGGTTGATTTCAACACTGAGTTTGATTATTTCCTGCCATCTACTCCTCTTGGGTGTATTTGCTTCTTTTTGTTATGGACCTTTCAGGTGTGCTGCTAAGCTGCTAGTGTAAGTTCTCTTCATTTTCTTTTTAGAGGCACTCAGAGCTATGAGTTTTCCTCTTAGAACTGCTTTTGTTGTGTCTCATAAGTTTTGGAATGATATGTTTTCATTTTCATTAAATTCTAAAAAGCCTTTAACTTTTTTCTTTATTTCTTCCTTGACCAAGTTATCATGAGCATTGTTCAGCTTCAATGTGTTTGTGTGCTTTCCACTGTTTTTGTTGATATTTTAGACTAGACTTAGTCTGTGGTAATCTTATAGGATGCTTGTGCTACTGTTCAGGTGGAATTCCTAGGTGCCTCTGTCTCACTGGTCCCAGTTACTTCCCGTGTTGCGGCAAGTGTTCTGTCCTCCTTACCTCTGATCCTGTGATCCTGGGAGTGTTAGATCTTCCTCTGTATGTTGTGTGAGTAGCTGCAGAGTTTGTACCCAAGGTCTGCTCAGGGCACCAGCTCAGACCAGAAGGAACCCATGCCACTGGTGGGTCAGACTTCCTGGGTGCCTGTATCCCATTGGTCCCAATTACTTCCAGTTCGGGGGCAGATGTTGTGTCCTTCTCATCTCTGATCCTATCTCTTCTATAATTTTATTGAAGATGTTTACTGGCCCTTTAAATTGGGAATCTTCACTCTCTTCTATACCTATTATCCTTAGGTTTGGCCTTCTCATTGTGTCCTGGATTTCCTGGATGTTTTGGGTTAGGAGCTTTTTACATTTTGCATTTTTTTGACTGTTGTGTCAATGGTTTCTATGGTATCTTCTGCACCTGAGATTCTCTATCTCTTGTATTCTGTTGACTTCTGATCTCTTTCCTAGGTTTTCTATCTCCAGGGTTGTCTCCCTTTGTAATTTCTTTATTGTTTCTATTTCCTTTTTTTTAGATCATGGATGGTTTTGTTTAATTCCTTCACCTGTTTGGTTGTTTATCCCTGTAATTCTTTAAAGGATTATTGTGTTTCCCTTTAAGGGCTTCTACCTGTTTTCTCCTGTTTTCTTTAGGAGTTAGTCATGTCCTACTTACAGTCCTCTATCATCATCATGAGATATGATTTTAAATCATA
The DNA here is from genome assembly GCA_019843815.1 of Montemys delectorum. Classification (NCBI taxonomy): domain Eukaryota; kingdom Metazoa; phylum Chordata; class Mammalia; order Rodentia; family Muridae; genus Montemys; species Montemys delectorum. The sequence continues at coordinate 30,830 of JADRCD010227122.1, forward strand.
GTCTTGCTTTTCTGGTGTTTTGGGGTATCCAGGGCTCACTGTGGTAGGAGAAATGGGTTCTGTTGATATCAAGTAGCCTTGGTTTCTGTTGCTTATGTTCTTGCTCTTGCCTCTCCCTATCTGGTTATCTCTGATGTTAGTTGGTCTTCCTGTCTCTGATTGTGGATCATCCCTCCTGCAAGCCTGTGTGTAAGCACTCCTGGGAGACCAGTTCTCTCCAGGAGGAATTTGGATATGGAGAGCTTTGGCACAGGGTGAGCTCTGAGGCAGAGTTGGAAACTTGGAAGGATCCAGTCCTGGCTGTTCCTTGGTTCTGTGTCCTGATGGCTTTGGCGAGTCCCTCTTGGACCAGGAATTTGAGAAGTGGCAGTCTCATTTATGCTCTCAAGTGTGTCACAATCTTCAGACACCAGCTTTCTCCTGTCAGAATCTGACTATGGGGAGCTGTGGTACAGGGTCTACTCCAGGCACAAAAGGAAACCAGGATGATTCTTTCCCAGGCTTGGTTCCTATATCATGGAGGCTCCATGAGGGTCCCTTGAGCAGAAGTGGTTTTACCTTTGCTTACAGGTATGTCAGCACTCCTGGGAGACCAGCTCTCTCTTGGTGGGACCCGAGTATCAAGCTTTTCAATATTTCATCATCTCTAGAAGAGTTTCCATGAGATTCAAAAATATATATTGAATTTGTTGATAAATTATTTTTGAGAATATCATTCTCCTTGGAAGCTAGTTTTACATTGTGATTTACAAAAACATGTGAAACTATTGAATAATTATTTTTTTAAAAAAGGACTTTAGAAACCATTTCCATTTCACCTAAGTTGTATTTTTGAACATACAAATTATTCATAATGTCTATATTAATTTCTATTCTTATTTAAAGTGTTGGTTAGTCGATTAGCATTGAGCACGAGATAATAATTTATCCAATGATTTGGGGTCTATAGAAACAATGGAACAACAGATTTGGTCAGTTTTCTTTCTGAATATAAACTGAATATATTCTCTGTGAAGTAGTATGTTTTAAAATATATCTAGCTGGAATAATGACTCCATCAAACTAATTAAGTGTAATTCTCACATATTTATTTTTTGTGATTATGAAACTTAAAACATTTTTATAATGACCATGGGAATCCAGTATTTGATTATAAATTTTATCTACAATGATATGTGATAGATGTCTCATATATTTTCTCCCTATAAAATTTGAAGTCCGTCTTCTATCTTTCTATCTATTACCTACATATCTATCTATCTACCTACCTATCTATTTTTATTTATTTATTTATTCATTTACATCATGATTATGATCCCCCATCCCTGCTCTCCTCTCAGTCCCACCCTTATAAATCCCTCACCCTATTATCCACTCTAGAAGGGGAATCCCCATTTGGATATCACTATTTCTATAAATAGCACAATCAGGATCACCTCTACATCTAAGCTGCAAGGATAAGCACAACATGGTAACATCACTCACTCAAGAGAAGCAGACACAGTCCTAGAACTCCATAATGCTCATTGATCAGTATATGAGGAGAGGCTAGGAGCAATTCTCTTCTCTGTACATCTGGAGAGACACCACCTTGATCAGTCTTGCAGCTGAAGTGTCCTGAGGATCCTGACCCTCAAACTAGAGATTTCTGTTTCAGACTGGACCTGACCTTCAGCCAAGATATGATGAGAATTTAGAGTGAGAACACCACTTGATGACATTCAGCATAATCACCTATAACTTTTCTTATACTATCTACCTTCTTGCTCAAGACAAGAACACTTGACCAGGAATTAAGTCTTGACTGCATAGCTTGCCCTGGATCGTGAGACGACTGAACAAATCTCTGAGAGTCAGTAGCCACAGGGGGATATGAGCCAAAGTGTCCACTGAAGGGAATTAATGCGGTTCTCCATGACTGTTGCTTACTATGTGGGTTTGTGTTCATAACAGAAAACTGAGAAGACAAATTAAATAGGTTGTTGCTCTACTCTTTCTTCAGGGGCCAAGGAAATTCTTTACGGCATGCCTTAAAACTCTAGAAAACCAGTTCCTCAGTTTTTGTACTCTTTACAGCTTAAAAGTTACTGAGATTGAATAGATAATAATTTGCCTAACAACCAGCCAGACCCTCCAGAGTTCCCAGGGACTAAACCACTAACCAAAGAGGGACCTTTGGCTCCGGCTGCATGTGTAGCAGAAGATGGCTTATTAAGAATCAATGGGAGAAGAGGCCCTTGGTCCTCTGAAGACTCAATGCTCTAGTATAGGGGAATGCAAGGTCAGGGAGGCAGGAGTGGGTAAGTGGGTGGGTGGGAGAACACCCCCATAGAAGCAGGGGGAGGTTGGACAGGGAGTTTCAGGGTGGGGAAACCAGGAAAGGGACTAACATTTGAACGTAAATTAAGAAAATATCCAATTAAAAAACTTTTAACAGAAACTCATCTCATACAAAATGATTCTGGCATTTTAAAGTGAAAAAAAATTACGTTATTTTCAAGTATTAACATAAACTATTTGCTTTCAATCATCTCTACCATTTTTTAAATCAAAACATTTTATGTCTTTACTTCATTGAATTTTCATTATTCAGACTCTCCATGTCTTCACATAGTTGCATCTCTCCATTTGCTGTGACTTTGCATGTTCTTAGAGCACTGTCTTTACCTGAAATTGTACTGTGTGTTTTCTGCAATTTTTTCAAAGTTTTATATTAAGAACAGCTTACTTCATCATTATATTTAAAATGGATTTTCAGTAGTTAGAAATTATTATATTACAGACATTTATGAAAATATTTGTCTTTTGCTTACATTGTGCTTTAATAAAAGGGAATGCTATGAAATCTATTACTTTTGCTTGTTTGTATGCAAGCAATGTTTCTGATTTCTGTGTGTATCTGATTCTTCATTATGTCATGTTTTTATATTTGAAATATCTCCTTAATTATTAGTTTCAGTATATTTCTTTCATTCCATTGTTCCTCGTTTTGAGGTCCTAGTAGTAAATGTCACAGTACTGATCACTAGCTTACTGGTGGCTGCCTGCTCATGTTAAATATGTAATACCATACGCATAATCATCAATATTTCACTCTAAATTTTGTTTTAGAATTTTTTATGAGTTCATTTTTAAATATGGAAATATATAACTTGACTGTAAGTTCAGTTTCCCCCTCTTTTTATTGCAGACATTCTCTTCTCTAGTTTTCTATTTTATTAATTATTTTTAATTTATTTACATACCAAATGCTGCCCTCTTTCCTAGTCCCCCTTCACAGAGTTCTTTCTCCATCCCATCTCACACAATGGGAGAGAATGCACCTAATCTTCGTTATTTTTCTACTTTTTTTTAGTTTGTGCTTAATTTTCCTCCAATTTTTGAGTCATATGGAAGCTATTAAAAACTATTAAAACTATCTTTTTATCAATTTTTATAAAATAATGAAAATATGTGTATGACCAACATTGTACAGACTGAGAAGGCTATATTTAGGAATATATATATATATATATGTATATATATACATATATATATTCATATATACACATACATGTGTACATGTATACACACACACACATATATATATGAATATATATATATATATATATATATATATATATATGTTCATAAATATAGCCTGTTCAGTTTGTACAATATTGCTCATATGTACGTTGTGTTCTCATAATATATATCACATAACATTGATATGTTTTATGTACATAAAAATATATATTTATGGTGATATTGGGTGGCGGCAAGGTTCGGGCTGGTTGTGCCAAGTCTGCAGCTGTAGTTGCTTAGGCCGGTCAATAGTTATACCCTGATTGCAAATTTGAGAAGCCAGTGGTGCTGCTGGTGTTTTTCGTAGGCAGTTCAAGTTGAATCATTGGTTCTACTAAGGTGTAAACTCTTCCAAGACGTCAGAGACAAACAAATCTAAGTCTGGGTCTTGCACTTCTCGTTCAAGATCTGCATCCAGATCTCGGTCTCTTTCGTTTTCAAAGTCTCAGTCCGAAGCCAATCTGTCTCTCATTCAAGGAAGAGTAGGCTGGGTTCTAGGTCTCAGTCCAGATCATATTGTCCAACTCATAACAGAGAAAGGGATCACCCCAGAATGTATCAGAATCGAGTTTTCTGAGGTCACAATAGAAGCTACAGGAGGCCCTATTACTTCCGTGGGCTAAAACAGAGGCTTTTATGTATGGGGTCCGTATAACCGAAGTGGCTATGGAAACTACCATTCCAATTGGCAGAACTGCCTGCAACCACACAGCCCTTGACGGGGCTGTTCTCTATCCCGGTCCCCAAAGAGAAGGTCCCCTAGACCACAGTCTATGAGCCATTCTAGGAACTCTGATAAGTCATCCTCTGACAGGTCAAGAAGCTGCTTATCCTCCCGGTCGTCCTCCAACCACAGCAGAGTTGAGTCATCTAAGTGAAAGTCTACAAAAGAGAAAAAGTATCCTCTTCCAAGGATAGTTGGCCATCTCAGGCAGCTGGTAATAACCAGGGAGATGAGGCTAAGGAGCAGACATTCTCTGGAGGCACCTCTCAAGATTTAAAAGGGTCTGAGAGCCCAAAGCCATGGCCAGATGCCACCACCTATGGCACTTGTTCTGCATCACAAGCCTCGGCTTCTGATCTGAGTCCCCAGGAGAGAAGCCTAGCTCTCCAAAACCCCCTCCACTCTGTGGTGGTTAGGCAAAAGTCACCACACCCTAGCCCTGTGCCAAAACCTAGTCCTCCATGTTCTAACACATCCCAGATGCCTTATGTCAGGTGTGGCTGGTTATCAAAGTCTGGAGCACACCGAGGTCACTTTGACCATGGCTCTGGGTCTTTGAGTCCATCCAAAAAGAGCCCTATGGGTAAGAGTCCATCAGCCACTGGCTCTGCATATGGTTCATCTCAGGAGAAGAGCGCTGCTTTGCGGGGAGCAGCATACTCAAAAAAGTATCTGGAAGAGCAGAAGACAGAGAATGGGAAGGATAAGGAGCACAAACAAACAAATGTCGATAAAGAGAAGCTGAAGGAAAAAGGAGGCTTCTCTGACGCTGATGTCAAAATAAAATCTGACCCATTTGCTCCCAAGACAGACACTGAGAATCCCTTCCGAGGCAGCTAGTAGCCCAAAAGCAATCAGCTTCAGGATGACTTTGAGAAAAAGATGGCTGACTTCCACAAGGAGGAGATGGATGAGCAAGATAAGGACAAAAGTAAAGGAAGGAGGGAACTCGAGTTTGATGATGAGCCCAACTTTATGTGTATTGTCATAGCTGGTGCAAGCAAAAACCAGGAGGAAGATAAGTCAGGCAAGTGGGAGAGCCTGTGTGCAGGGAAGGAAATGCAGAGGAAACCAGAGGAGTTGGAGGAGGAGGCTTTCACAGAGAGATCCCGAAAGGAGGAACATGAAGGGTCCCAGAGGAGTGAAAGTGGGCACAGGGGCTTTGTGCCAGAAAAAAATTTCTGGGTGACTGCCTACAAGGCTGTCCAGGAGAAAAGTTCATTACTTCACCCAAGGAAGACCTCTGAGAGCCGTGGCAAGCTGGGAAACAAAGGAGACTTTTCTTCAGGGAAGTCTTTCTTTTCCATTACTCGGGAGGCCCAGGGCAATGTCCGGATGGACTCCTTCGATGAGGACCTTACACGACCTTATTGGCTTATTGGTTCAGGAACGAAAACTTTGTAGGGGATCTAGTCCATAGCAACAAAAAGGAGCAGGAATTCCATTCCATTTTCCGGCACATGCAGTCAGTTCAGTCTCAGCTCAGCCCCTCAGAATTGTTTGCCCAGCACATAGTGACCATTGTCCATCATGTTAAAGAGCATCATTTTGTATCCTCTGGAATGACATTGCATGAACGCTTTACTAAATACCTAAAAAGAGGAAATGAACAAGAGGCAGCTAAAAATAAGAAAAGCCTAGAGATACACAGGAGGATAGACAATTCCCCCAGTACATTCAGAAAGCATGGCTTAATCTGGGCAGTGGTGGCACACGCCTTTAATCCCAGCACTTGGAAGGCAGAGGCAGGTGGATTTCTGAGTTCGAGGCCAGCCTGGTCTACAGAGTAAGTTTCAGGACAGCCAGGGCTACATAGATAAAACCTGTCTCAAAACAAACAAACAAACAAACAAAAACATGGCTTGACTCATGAGGAATTGAAAAGTCCACGGGAACTGGCCACAAGACTGAGGGAAAGATACAAAGATGATCCTGTTGATCTTTGCCTTGATATTTGAACGTTGTAAAAAAAAAACACACGGAGAGAGATCTTAAGCGAATTAAACCAAGAGAATAGGTGGATTCCAGAGACTCTAGCCACTCAAGAGAAAGATCATCTGAAAAGACAGAGAAAACTCACAAAGGATCAAAGAAGCAGAAGAAACACTGCAGAGAGAGAGACCAATCTAGATCCTCCTCCTCCTGTTCCAGTCATCTCACTCCTACAAAGCTGAGGAGTACCCCTTAGGAAGCAGAGGAGAGGGAAGAGAGCACCATAGGTTTCCATAAATCCAGATTGGGACCAAAGACTTGGTGGGTCCGAATGAAAGAGGCGGCAGACCTCGGGGAACCTTCCAATTTCGAGCAAGAGGGAGAGGTTGGGGCAGAGGAAACTATAAGTAACAATAACAACAACAGTGACAATAATTCTTAAAAGAGAAGCCAGGAAGAAGAATGGCATCCACAGTACACACCCAAGAGCAAGAAGTATTACTTGCATGACGATCGGTAAGGCAAGGGCAGCCACAAATGGATGAGCTGAGGCCGAGGAGCTGAAGGGTTTGCAGCCCCTTAGGACGAACAACAATATGAACTAACTAGTAGCCTCAGAGCTCCCAGGGACCCAACTACCAACCAAGGGCTATACACGGTGGGACTGATTGTTTTGGCAACATGTGTATAGTAGAGGATTGCAAATTTGATCATCAATAGGAGGAATGGACCTCGGCCTTGTGAAGGTTTTGTGCCCCAGTGTAGGGGAATGCCAGGGCCAATAAGTGGGAGATGGTAGGGTGGCAGGCATGGGGAGGGGGGAGGCAACAGGGGTTTGTTCTTGTTGTTTTTGTTGGTTTGTTTGTTTGTTTGTTTGGAGGGGAAACTGGGAAAGGAGAAATTTACATGTAAAGAAAGAAAATATTTAATAAAAAAATTGTAGGGTGAAAAAAAAACATTTACGTATTGACTGTTCCCTTTTATTGAAAATAAATTCTTTTGTAACACAATAAAAAAAAAAACTTACACAAAATGATGTCCATGCTCCCTAAAAAAACAAAATCAAGTCTTTTGTTATGCTCACTTAAGTTATACATCTAATATTACATATCTTCTGTGAAGGACATTAAGAAATTACATTTCTTGGTTTCTAGAAATTACATTTTTAATAATAACCATGGTAAGAAGACCGATTAGAATTAGAAGTTACTTGTATGTCCTACATGGACCATTGCATAAGCATAGCTATCCTTGAAAGTAAACCAGTAACATCTGAACCTGAGCTCTGCTCTGCTATCATTTCCTTTCTTTCTTTCTTTATTATTTATCAATCATATTATTTGTTTATACATCAAATTTAGTCCCCCTTCCCCTCCACAAACCCCCACCCCATCCCCTTTCCCTTTGCTATCCCTCTTTCTTTCTTTCTTTCTTTCTTTCTTTCTTTCTTTCTTTCTTTCTTTCTTTCTCTCTTTCTTTCTTTTTCCTTTCTTTCTTTCTACCTTCTATTTTTACAGTCCAGTGATTACACATTTCCAGGTCCACTCTCCCACAGTTCCTCATCCGATTCCTCCTACCCCTCTCTCCAAGAGGAAGGACCTCTACCCCTTAATCCCCATCTCCCCATTCTCTGTGGCTTTGAGTCTCTCCAGGGTTAGGTGCTTCTTCTCTCACTGAGGTTAGACCAGGAAGTCCTCCGTTATATATTTATTGGGGGCCTCATATCAGCTAGTGAATGCTGCCTGGTTGGTGGCTAAGTGTCTGAGAGATCTTTGGTTTAATTGAAACTGCTGGTCTTCCTAGGGGGTTGTCCTCTTGCTCAACTTCATCTAGCCTTTCCATAATTCAACTACAGGGGTACTGGACTTTACACCATTGGCTGGGTATGAGTATCTGACTCTGTCTTAGTGAGCTGCTTGTTGGGCCTCTCAGAGGACAGCCATGATATTGTCCTATTTATAAACATTATAGTATCAGTACTTGTGTCAGGCCTTGGAGCTTCCCTTTGAGATTTATCCCAATTTGGGCATGTCACTGGACCTTCTTTCCCTCAGTCTCTTCTCCATTTTTTGTCCGTGAAGTTCTTTTAGACACTAACAGTTCTGTGTCCGAGGTTTGGACTATGGGATGGCAACCTCATTCCAACACTTGATGCCCTGTCTTTCTACTTGAGGTAGACTCTTTAAGTCCCCACTTCCCACAGTTGGGCATTTCACCTGAGGTCCCTCCCTTTGAGTGCTTAGAGTCTCTCACCTCCCAGGTCTCATATATATTCTAGAGGATCCCCCCCAAAACTACACCCCCCAGAGGTTGCAAATTTTCATTCATTCTGATGGCCCTCAGGACTTCTCTCCTGTTCCCCCAACTTACAATAATTGGTCATGTTCCCCTTTTCTCCTCCTCCTTCATTCTCCCACCCAGGAACCTCCCTCCCTTTGCCTCCTGTGACTGCTTTCTTATCTCTCCCAAGTGGGATTGAAACATCCTCACTTGAACTCTTTTGGCTTATTAACCTTTTTTGAGTTATGTCGATTGTATCCTAGGTATTCTGTACATTTTTAGCTAATATCCACTTATTAGTGAGAACATAACATGCATGTCCTTTTGAGTCTGGATTACCTCCCTCAGAATGATATTTTTTAGTTCTATCCTTTTATCTGCAAAACTCAGGATTGCCTTGTTCTTCATAGCTGAATAGTATTCCATTGTATAAATGAACCACATTTTCTGTGTCCATTCTTCTGTTGTTGGATATCTCTGTTGTTTCCAGCTACTGACTATCACAGGTAAGGCGTCTATGAACATAGTGCAGCATGTGACCCTGTGGTATGGTGGGGCATATTTTGGGGTATATTGCCAAGAGTGGTATAGTTGGGTCTTTAGATAAATCTATTTCCAATTTTCTGAGGAACCTCCAGATTGATTTCCAGACTAGTTATACCACTTTGCAATCCTAACAGAAATGGAGGAGTGTTCCTCTTTTACTACATCCTTCCCAACATGTGCTGTCACCTGAGTTTTTAATCTTAGCCATTCATATTGGTGTGAGGTGGAATCTCAGGGTCATTTTGATTTGCATTTCCCTGATGACTAAGGACTTTGGACATTTCTTTAAATACTTCTCAATCATTCAAGATTCCTCTGTTGCGAATTCTCTGTTTAGCTCTGTATCCCCTTTCTGTTTTTTGTTTTTGTTTTTGTTTTTGTTTTTGTTTTTGTTTTTGTTTTGAATCAGGTTGTTTGGATTTTGGGGACTATCTTCTAGAGTTTTTTATATATTTGGATATTAGTCATCTATCAGATGTGGGTACAGTGAAGTTTTTTTCCCCATTGACTACAGAAGCTTTTCTGTTTCAGGAGTCCCATTTATAAATTTTGATCTTAAAGTCTGAGTCATTGGCGTTCTGTTTAGAAAGTATCACTCCCAGTGCCAATGAGTTCAAGGCTCTTTCCCATTTTCTCTTCTACTAGATTCAGTTTATCTGGTTTTATGTTGAGGTCCTTGATCCACTTGGACTTAGAGCTTTATGCAAGGTGACAAATATGGATCTATTTTCATTTTTCTACATAAAAACTGACAGTTAGACCAGCACCATTTATTGAAGATGCTTCCTTTTATCCATTGTATCTTTTTGGCTTCTTTGTCAAAGATCAATTGTCCATAATTATTGTTTTATTTCTTGGTCTTCAATTCTATTCCATTGATCAGCCTGTCTGTCTCTATACCAATACCATACTGTTTTTATGATTATTGCTCTGTAGTACAGTTTGAGGTTAGGGACAGAGATTTCCTGCAGATACAGGAATTGTTTTTTGATATCATGGTTTTTTGAATTTCCATAGGAAATTAAGAATTGCTCTTTCCCTGTCTTTGAATAGTTTTATTTTAATTTTGATAGGAATTGCATTGAATCTGTAGATTGCCTTTGATAGGATGGCCATTTTTATTATATTAATTATACCAATCTATTACCATGTGAGATCTCTTCTTTTTCTGAGATATTCTTTAGTTTCTTTCCTTAGAGACTTCAAGTTATTGTCATACAGA
>JADRCD010227123.1:0-29492 GCA_019843815.1 Montemys delectorum
AAAAAAAAAGACCCCAGAAGTCTGCTGGGAGATTTGACCCTGGCTGTTCTAATTATCTAGTGGCCACTTCAGTCCATTTCAATTTTGAAAATGGAAGGATTGTGCTAAGCCAGTTCTCTTCTGAAGCTCCTGGCAGGCATTTAAACTGCTCTGAACTGCTATAGCATCCCTATGCATGTTCAGACATCCTAGGTGGCCCCAGGGCAGTGGCTCACAAGCTGTGGCTCACAAGCCCTTGGACAAATCTCTATCTCCAAAAATGTTTACATTATGATTCATAACAGTAGCAACATTACAGCTATGAAGTAGCAAGTAAAATAATTTTAGGATTGGGGGTCACCGCAACAGGAGGGACTCTACTAAAGGGTCGCAGCCTTAGGAAGGTTGAGAACCGCTACGCTACAGTCTCTTAGGGAGGACATAGTTGTCTGTAGACCCTGGGGGTCTGTTCCTGCTTTGACATCTGCAAGCTTTGGCCATTTTGTATATTAATCCCTGACAGTGGCTCGCTTGTATGCACACTCCTGCCCTGAAGAGGGTTAGCCCTGTGATAAGAGAGAGTTTCAGCTGAGCCGTGAAGGCAGGGCGCTGCATGCAAATGAGTGTTGGAGCAACTAGGTCTTATAAGTACAGGTGGCAACTGTAGACAACTGTTGAAACCCTACTCTGTGCCCTGTACCATTGATGGCTTGCCACTGACCACCATCTGTGGACCAAGAATGTGCCAAGGCAGCATGGCTCCCCCCCCCCCCCCCGTTTTCGTCAGAAACATTTATTTGTTCTTCCAACACTGCTTTCAAGACCATTAATCTTAGCCTGGCCGTGCATTTCAGCTCTCCATAAAGGCAGGTGCATGTGTCCACACGCAGCTCTGTCAGGACTGCTAATGTACGCGTCTGTTTTACAGCCCAAGTGACAGCTGTATTGTTCTGGCAGGGTTACAGCTCTGACATGTGGAATCAATCTTTTTAACCTGTCAATTAATCAGCGGGCAGCTGTCAGCCCAGCTGAAAGGCCTGAAGGACAGTGCCCTTTCAATGGATTATACTGGGGGCAGAGCGAAGTAAAATTGAACACTTCAAGCTTCAAGGAACTCCTGTAGCATTCAGACTAAGGCTTCACTCTCACTTAAAAGAAAACAGGCTATCACTCGAGCTTGGATCCCGCCCCAAGGGGCCTTAGCAAAGTGTCTGGTAAAGAGGAGAACGTCCGTTCCTGTAGTTACCTTACCAGGCTCAAGAACTCTTGAAAGAGGGGATGTGTCCCTATCCTACCCAGGTGACCTCCATCTGACCTGCATCAAGTGGGGGCTGTTGTTTGTGGTGTCTGAAGCAAGTGGTGGGTCATGGGACATGCGGCCATTAGGAGAATTTACAGAGTGTCTGTTCTAGAAAAGCTTGTTTATCAAGCTAGGTTTATGAAACCCTGCCTTGAAACAGGGCAGTGCCCTGGGGGTGCAGACGGCTCCAGAGCAGAAGAACCCAGATTCCTTACCTTCTCATCTTATGCAGTAATTGGGGAGATTCAGGCCAAGTGCCACGTGACAAGCTCATCTGGAAATGGTCCCTCTGTAGATTATTATTTGTTAAATGGTTGGATAGGCATGTTAGTTCATGGAGAAGGACTATGTGCTGGTAACAGAAGGCTCTCAGCAGTTTTCCCAAGGCAAAGGTGCTGAGTACCAAGCAGTGGATTGACACCTTGGAAGGTGTAAAGGACCCTTCACCAACACTTACTCTGTTTTTGTTTTTCCTGCTATTTTTTTCTTGCTGCTGCCCAGATAGTTTAGTTTCTATCTTCCTTTCTTTCCTCTACAAATATTTACTTAGCACCTAATCACTGCAAAGCCTTGGGCAAGATGCTGTGGAGAATATAAAGATGATTCAGACCCGGACGAACCGAGAAGAAAAACTTTAAAGCCACACTTTTAGCTCCCTCCAGTGAGGGCTGTCAATTATTCAACTTCTTGTTAGCCCAGTACCCGAGAGCTCCCTGTTTTTAGTTTCCTTAAGTGGTAATTGAAGTCCGTTTGCCTGTGCCATAAGAGAGTGCTTAGTTTCCTAAGCACGCCAGCTGAGCCCACCATCATGTCCTCTGGAACATAACATGCACTGTTTCTCTCTAACCCACTGTACAACCTTAGCTTCGACATTTACTGTCAGTGTTCATTGTGCAATCTTAGCTTCGACGCTCATTAGCATCACTTGCTTGGGCCACATCTTTCGTCTATCTGAACTCTAGAGTATTGTCTTTGAAATGTGGTTAAAGATGTTCATCTTCTCCTTGGTTACTCTTCTTGGCACTGTGAGAGACTGTATGACAAAGATAACTTCAGGAAGGAAGGATTTACTTTAGTTTATGGTAACAGGAGTGTCCATCATAGTAGGGAGGGCATGGCTGTGAGAACAGGAGGCTTTTTCCCAACATCTTGGTGGACGAGGAAACAGAGAACTAAGGATGGAAGCATGGCTGGTCTGCGGCCCAAGGCCTGCCCTCAGATACATACTTCTAAGTCATCTCATAAGTGCGTCACAACCTTCTGAAACAAGAGTTCTAGCAGGGTACCCATTGTTCAAACACATGAATCTGTGGGGGATATAGTCAGATCATAAAAGCTTTAAACCACTGGTTCTCAACCTCCTAATGCTGAGACTCTTTAACACAGTTCCTTGTGTTGTGGAGATGCCAACTATAAAGTTACAAGAATAAGATGAGATAATAAATGCAAAATATCTCATCCAATCTTGATTACGGCAGACTCTCAAAAGATCATAGGTCCTATTTGATAGATGTGTTTTCTGAGAGAAGACACGAGCAGCTTTGTCAACATCGATCCTAGTTATTCTGTTGAGAACTGCTTGATAGCAGCCACAGACAAAATAGCATAAGTGTCTGGTAACTGGTCTCTCCGTGGTCATGATATCACTATATCCAAGAATGGACTTAATGGTGGGGCATGTTGACTTGACATTCAGGCTGCTGTTGACCGACTTAAATCTACCAGAGTTTGTTGAATGGAAACCACCTATTCCTATAGCTGGAACTAAGAACAAAGCAGCCACAGGAATGCCTGGGCCATTAGAGGGGTTTGAAGCGGGGCTTGAGAAGTGAACTCCATGCTAGCAAGTATCCAGCCAGACACATGATCAACTGCCTTTCCTCTTTGGCGCATGGTGTTCAGCATCTGCTTCAAGCAAACATGCTCACACCTGTTGATCCTGGCTTCCAAAAGCTGGATTTTTGATAGGATATATGTCTGCACGGTCCAGTGACAGGGGAGCCGAAAAGTCCTTCCCAGATCCAGAGATGTTTATTTGTAATCTTTACTTGAAAACTTGGAGGCTACTTCTAGAAGAGAGTATCTATCCTTAAACCACTATGGCTAACTGACCACTCAAAAACTGGATTTTTTTTTTACATTAAATAACAAATACTAAATGGTGCTTCTGGTCTCTTAGGTAAAGTAGTATGGGACAAAGATATCCATCCCATTCAGAATATCTGATTGGTGTAATTGAGTGGTGGGCTGTAGGATCCAGAATCAAGGGCTGGGGCTTTACACTTCTCAGCACATTATAGAGCCTAATGCCTCACGGGTGTTTCCTTTCGTCCTCAGAATGATTGCTACTTGATAGGATAAGGCATTTCTCTGTGTTAGATTTATCATCACTGTAATAAAGTATCTGATACAACCAAAGTAAGAGGACCGAGGATTTGCTTTGGCCCATGATTTCAGAGCCTCAGTCTGTGCATATTCCCACATGCTTTGGGAAAACATCACAGCAGCAGGAACATATGTTAAAATCTGATCACTTCACTGCAGACAGGAAGCTGAGAGAGCGGAAGGGACCAGGTTCCATCCCTAATCTTCAAGGCCTGGTCTGGGTGACCTACTTCCTTCAGCTAGGACTCACTTCTTAAAAACTTCACCATGTTCTGAACTAGCATTGACAGCTGGGGACCACACGTGAGCTGGTGGGGGACATTTCATGTTCAAGTCACACAGCAGGATTTCTGATAGAAGGCTCAGGCTAAGAGAAGTCCTACCTCTGACCTTGGGCGATGACGAACCATCTGGGGCATCAGCGTGCTCACTTACAAAGCATTTACAGTGAAGTAGTGAGGATGAGCACTTAGCAAGATCTGGACTGTTCAAATCGTAAGGACAATCAGCATCCCTTTCCTGTGCCGTCCCAATCCAGGGCCACGAAACAGGATAGGGCCAATGAGGTTTCAAAAGGAGACAGATTTGATGTATGAACCTAAGCTACCTGCAGCCATTTGTTGAGCAGCATGAGATTCATGGACAGAACAAGTCTATGCAAGTCTTTTTCTAAAAAACAAGACAAAAATGAAAACAGATAAGAAAGAGTTGACAAAACAGGTGTGGTAGCTCACACCTGTAATCCCAGGACTGGAGAGAAGGAGGAAAGAACACCAAAAAATCAAGGTCAGTCTTGGCTACATAGTGAGTTCAAGGCCAGCCTGGGACACATGGGACCCTGTTTCAAGAAGAACAATGTGGGAAGGGAGAGAAGGAGGATGAAGAGATAAGGACAGGAGAGGAGACATTTACTCATCACACTAATGAATTTTCTCCATGATCTGAACTGATACATACTGCTGCAACCACAGCTATTACTTCTTGTTGATGTGATAGTTAGTATATGTTTGGCCCAGGGAATGGCAATATTAGGAGTTATGGTTTTGTTGGAGTAGGTGCGTCATTATGGATGTGGGCTTTAAGACCCTCACCCTAGCTGTCTAGAAGCCAGTCTTCTCCTAGCAGCCTTCAGATGAAGGTGTAGAACTCTCAGCTCCTCTTGCACCATGCCTGCCTGGATGCTGCCATGTTCCCACCTTGATGATAATGAACTGAACCTCTGAAACTGTAAGCCAGCCCCAATTAAATGTTGCCCTTATAAGAGTTGCCTTGGTCATGGTGTCTGTTTACAGCAGTAAAACCCTAAGAGAGTTGACACACCTGGCCTGATGCCTTTTGTATCTAAAGCCTACCACAGTCTTACCATAAGTGAGCTTCTGCATCACAGGGATTCTTAGTGACCACTGTGCCCATGGACTGAACCTACCACCACCCTCAGCCACACAGCCGTTCACTGATGCTACAGCTCTTGGTAGTGTGCAGCTGTGGCTGGAATGACACCCAGCTGTATTCTCTCCTTAGTCACAGAAGCAGCCACTGAGCCTCGCTGTGACCACCTCAGTCATGAATCACCATCATCTTATGACTGAACCTCATGCACGCATGGTCCCCAAAATCTACAAGCGAACCCTCCACTATGGACGGGCAAACATGGGGTGCAGACCCAAGCAGAGGTAAGTGCCAAGAGTGGGAAACCTGTGAACCTAGGAAATCTGCGCAGGAATCTGTGGTCTATTGAAGACAGAAGCCACTCCTCCACCACCCTAGGTTGCATTATGAAGTTACTCGGTGAGCTTGCCTTTACAGGTCTGCTGTGGGAAGTCCATTCCTTTATTTCCATGCCTGGCTGAGGAGGTAAAGGCTTGCAGGCCAGGTAACTAATAGGATGGAGCCTATGCCTACAGCAGTCCTCAGTGGAAAGGGCTTCATTTGGTCTATCTGCTAAGGCCAGTCAGTCCCTCTGGCCCTGCACACTGATAACAAGACAAGCTGAGGAGTGTGGGAATCATAGCATTTCACTTGAAGGGAAGGTTTGGGGCCAGTATGTCCTCCTTCAAACTACTGTGTTTGTGCGTGTGTGTGTGTGTGTGTGTGTGTGTGTGTGTGCGTGTATGTTTACTTGTTTATTCAAATGCATATTTGGAATATATGGGTATTTTTATTTGTTTTGACTCCTCGTTTTTCTTAATGTTTCAGTAGTTTAGTTTCTTTTTCTAATTGGTTGTTTTTAATTTAAGTCTGTGTAACTTTGCATATTGATGGTTAAACCTTTTCTTATCTCATCAGCATGGATCAGGACAGCCCTGTTAAAAAAGTTTTCTCTACTTTCTGCATAGGTCATAGTCAAATAAATCTCGCCTGATAAACAACTGTAGAAAATGTAATTCTTAGTGAACACAGTCCCTGAGGGAAGGGCTCAGAGGAAACAAAACAAACAATCCTTAGATTTAGAAAGTAGAGTTAAAACTGGAAACGCATCCATCCGACGGGTGCTCAGGACACATGGAGGCACAAAGATTGTCTGACTGTATAACTGTACCCCTTCTTTTCGGCCTTCCCACAGCTCAACTCCCATACTCCCCAACTTTTTTCTCTCAGTTCTTCCTTATATTTGCTCCCCCCCTCTGTTTCTTTATAACAGCCTAACTAATAGCTACACTCAGCATGTTTTCCAGCTTCTATTTTCTTTTCTTATTTCTCATCCCCATGATCACAACAACTAGTACATATGGACACATAACACTGTTGGTAGTTACTTCCTCAAACATTGGAAACTTAGGAGGACATTGTCGTGTAGCTGATTATCATTCTATTTTCCTAGTGGCTCTAACCCCTGAATAGTGACCGGTGTTGCAAACAATATTCAACTCTCAAGAAAGAATTACGGAAAAAGCCTGGTACCCTGAATACCACTCTTACAGAGGAAAATGACACTCTATTACAACTCAATCCCTCTTGTACATTGCACACATCTCCATGGAAAGAAGAAAGGTGACCTTGAATAAGTCAAAATCAAAACCTCTCAACCATTACTCACCCTAGATGCTTGAGTCCCCACTCCAAAATACAAATGACAAGAAAAATCTCTACACCTCCCCCCCACCATGGGTACCAACATAGTAATGGTCCATCAATAACAGTGGCTTAGATAAAAATCAAATATGTGAATGTAGTGAACTTGTGAGTAAAAAAACAATCACACAAATAAATCTAAGGTAACCATTCAAACTAAACCCTGTCTAGGCAGCTCCGTGAACTTCTACACCGTTAGTATGGACATCCTGGAACTATAGACATTCTACAATTCTACGATCAGTTATATTTTTATGTACTTTCTTACCAAGCAGAAAAAAAAAAAAAAACACTGAAGCTAGAAAGATTTCTCAGTGTTTAAGAAGATTCGCCGTGCTTCCGAAGGACTCAAGTTCATTTCCTGGCACTGACAGTGGCTCACAACCTTCTGGAATCCCAGCTTCAGGGGATCTACTGTCTTCTTCTGTGGATACCAAGCATCCATAACGGAGACAGATATACAGTAGGTAAAAACATTCATACATCAAAAAGAAAAGAGGTAAAACTATGAGAGAGTTGAAATTAGAGAAATTATTCCTTTTTTTATTCTCTTCTACGTGTTCATATTCCTATAGTCTGTTCTTCCTCTTCATCAACATTATCCTTTCCTGGTCTCTTTTCTGACTGCTACACCCACACTAACAGCCTCTACATATATACACGCATGCATTGTAGACTACGATCCTCAGGTGAGAAAGAACATGTGGTCTTTCTTTCTTTCTTTCTTTCTTTCTTTCTTTCTCTCTTTCTCTCTTCCTCTCTTTCTCTCTTTCTCTCTTTCTTTCTGAATTTGGATCACTTTGTTTAACATTATACTTCCAGGTCCATCCAACTTCCATGCAAATTTCATGATTTCATTTTCCTTTATATATGAATAATATTCCATTTACATATGTACCACATCTTCACTATCCATTCATATACTGAAGACTATCTAGGCTACCCCTACTTCCTTGTTATTTAAAAATGGAAAAAATAAACATTGATGTGAAAATATTTCTATAATAAGATATATGATGTTCTCTAGATACATATACAGGAGTTGAATAGCTGAATCTTCATTATTATTATGGTTAAGTGATTATTTTATTTACTTACATTTCAAATGTTGTCCCCCTTCCCAGTCTCCCGTCCAAAAACCCCCATCCTATCACCCTCCCCTTTGCCTCTAAGAATGAGAGTGCTCCCCCACCTACCCACTCTAGGTTCACCCCTCTAGCATTCCTCCACACTGGGGCAACAAGCCTTCACAGGACCAAACACCTCCCCTCACATTGATGCCAGATGAGGCCATCCTCTGCTACATATGTAGCTGGAGTCATGTACCCATCCATGTATACTCTGTGGTTGGTAGTTTATTCCCTGGGAGCTCTGGGGGAAGGGATTCTGGTCGGTTGATATTATTGTTCTTCCTATGGGGTTGCAGTCCCCTTCAGCTCCTTCAATCCTTCCCCTAACTCTCCCACTGGGGTCCCTGGTCTCAGTCTGATGGTTGGCTGTGAAGATCTGCATCTGTCTTAGTCAGATGCTGGCAGAGCCTCTCTGAAGACAGCCATCCTAGGCTCCTGTCTATGAGCACTTCTTGGCATCAGCAATAGTGCCAGGGTTTGGTGTCTGCAGATGGGATGGATCCCAAGGTAGGACAGTCTCTGGATAAGTTCTTGAGGAACATCCAAACTGATTTCGATAATGTCTGTATTAATTTGCACCCCCACCAGTAGTGAATAGGGATTTCTCATTCTTATGCCCTCTCTAACATTTGTCTAGTTTTTTGTTTTTTGTTTGTTTGGTTGGTTGGTTTGGTTTTTTTGAGACAGGGTTCCTCTGTGTAGGCTGTCCTGGACCCATTCTGTGGATTGTCATATGTTTTGATGACAGCCATCATAACAAGAGTGAGGGGTTATATCAGTACAACTGTTTTAACTTGCATTTCCTTGATGACTCGGAACATTGGACACTTTAAAAAATAGTTATTGACCACTTGCATTTCTTCTTTTGTAGACTGTTTATTGCATTAACTCATCTGTGGGTTGATAGTTTTATTTCCTTGGTATCTAACTTCCTGAGTTCTTTGTAAATTATATATATTAGCCCTCTCTCTGAAAGATTTTTTTGTCTAATTATTTAGGCTGTCTGTTTACTCTGTTGGTAGTTTATTTTGCTATGTTTAAGGAGGTCAAAGAGGGCACAGCAAATTCCTGAACGAATTCTAGAATACAAACAGCAGAATGCATAAGTAAGTCAATTTAACATATGGACATAGAATTCAGTAAAGATACTGGGAGGACATCTCAACTGAAACAGTACTGGAAATGAAGAATTCAGTAAACCACATAAACAGCTCAGTGAAAACTTCATTAATAGAATGGATCATGTAGAAGACAGATCATTAGGGCTTGAAGAAAAGAGAGAGCAATTTGACTATGCAGTCAAGGTCAATGCTAAATTTCAAAAACCATAGACAGAAAATGTGAGATTTTTAAGGATGATATGAAAAGATGAAATTCTATGAATTATGGATGCAGAAGGAGAATTTCATACCAAAGCATAGAAAATATTTTCAAAAAACACGTAGAGGAAAGTTCCCCGTATCTAGGAAGAGAGATACCTCAGAAATACTCAGAGGGGAGTGAGGCCTCTCCAGCTTCCCCTCATTAGCTACTATTTATCTGCCTATAGGTCTTCCTGGGGTCAGAGCTCAGGGGACTTTCAGTCTACTTGCATGTGATTGAACATGGATGGGCCTGATCTTGTACTGGTAATTATAGCTACTGTGAGGTCAAGAGTCCAATTCCAGTCACAGTCCAAAGATGGCATGTCTTTCACTTATTCTTTTCTTGAGCTCCTACGTTCTTTCTACCCTGGCTTCTACACTGCTCACTGAGCTATGGAGGTTGTAGCATGAGGTCCTCTCTTCAATCATTCCATACTCTCCACACTTTGACCAGTTACAAGTATCCGCAGTTGCCACTGCCTACTGCAGTAGGGAACCTCCCTGGCCGCCTTTGATAGGGATGTAAAACGTAACTATTCTGGTAAAGTAAAAATGATAGCACGTCATGTTTGTATAGCATAGTAATAGTGGAAGCTTCCCTACTAAGGTCTATGATCATCTCAGCCACGAGCCAGGTTTACAGTATCAGACAAGGACTCCTTCCCATGGAGTGGACCTAATATCTGATCAGAATGTGATTGGTTAACCCCACAGAAGTCATGCTAGTGTTCTGCCAATGTGCACATGTTGCCTGGCATGTTTGTATTACAGCTTCCAATGTCCATAGTTAGGTAAAACGACTGATGACTTTTCTCTCCTAGAAGCGCCTCCCAGAACTATGAGAACTCGCCAACAGGCTGCTTTTCTATCTTTCTCTCTTGCAACTTTCAATGCACTTTCTTCTGTACATTTTGTTTTGTATTATAACTGTAATGAGATGTGGGACATTTCTTTTCTGGCACCATCTACTTGGTATTCTGTATACCTTATGTAGGTGGATAGGCATCTCTTTCCCTAATATGGAAGTTTTTCCTCTGAGTTTATCGAAAATATTTTCGGTGCTTTTGGGGTGGAAGCATTATTTTCTGGGACTTGGTGACATTCTTGCCTGTATTAGGTCGTTTCCTGCTTAATGAGGCTGTTTCCCAATGTGCATTAAGAAAAGTCTTTGAAGTTTGCAAGGAAAAAATTAACATATGTACACCTGCTAATGACACCAGCAGGCCCACAATGCTGTGCTAACCCTGGGAAAATCAGGAAACCCCCAGATCTGACCTCTCCCATAGCCTGCCCTCTTAAAGATGTGATCAAATAAGGAGAGGCTTTCTAGACTAAACTGGGCTTCTGGTCAACTCTCTGACCTCTCTTCTCATTTCGCCCTTTTCATTCTTCACTCCCGTAATCCTACATACCCTTTATTCTTTTATTGCTACTTGCTCTAGGAAGTCAAGTTCATGACTGAAAGGGATTAATAGCCATGGCAGTGGGAGAGTTTAAAGGTGTTTCCTGTCTGTGAATACTGAAATCGCCATGTTCCTACCTCACCCACTATTTGCCACAGGGACCTGAAATGGACACTTCTCTGTTCCTTGTTTCTGCTGCTTATTCTAAATGATTCCCCACTGTTGTTCTCACTAATCTATTCTTCTTTCTGCAGGTATTTGGGGAGTAGAATCAATCTGCTGTTGTGCCAAAATGCTAATTTTTATTATGTAGATTCTTACTGAAATATAATGTGCATATAGAAAACAACACATATGACTTCAATATAATAAATTTTCACAAAGTTATTCGCATTAGCTTAATTTTTACCTGCTTTTGATTTTTACAACCATTTCTCAATATGCTGCTTCCTAATTTGGCTTCCTTTATTAAATATTACATTTGTGACACACCATTCATTTGTTTTCATTGGCTCGATGGGGTGAATGTACCAGAAGAAAAATGTGTTCATTCTGCTCTTGTCAACAATGTAGAGTATTACTAATCTAGGACAAATTCAAGATCCTCCAGCTTGGTCTGTTAAGCACTAGGACTCAGACATGTGCCATCACACACAGCTTGGGGTGATTGCGCCGAGTGATGCTGTGAACATTCATATAGAGTCCCATGAACACATACGTGCCTGTATCCGCTGAGGGTATAGCTGTGAGTAGAGTCACTGTCAACCCCGTCAAAATGTTTTAGTGGCTGCCCTACAAAACTTTTGAAGCACTTGGAATTAGTGTCTTCCATTGCGGATTTTCTGGTTGTCCTCTGTGCTAGTGTCTGACCTCATACACTCCACCACACCCAGAGGTGGGAGCCAACATTTGGCTTTAAAACTCTAACTCTATGACTGTGCACCTACAGCTCATTGCTCCCAACTGGCACACAGCTTCCTACAGCGCTGTTCTCACATTAATCTGTTTCCTGAAGATAGACTCTTTTCATGGCCTCAGTTCCCTTCCTGCTATTAAGATGGCTGTGTGATTAAAACACTGGAGAATTTCTGAATTTTAGAATCCAAATATTCTTACTTTTACTAAATCCTGCCACATTGGCTTCCATATCAAACACAACAGTACATACCCCCAGAAAAAAGTACCGGAACCAGCAGTGTCATCTTACTTTAAATTGAAGGAATTTGAATTGCCAAAATCAGTATCTTTGGGGCTGGGGAAATAGCTCAGTGGTAGTCGATGACCTAGCATTCACAGGGACCCTGGATTCAACTCCCTATACTGTAAAAGATCAAATAAAAAATGCTCAAAATCCCATCTTACTGTTCTGTTGCTATGAGGCCGGCTCTTCCTTTGGATGTGGTTGCTTTTCGATCTCCTCTTCTGATCTGGATGGACCAACATGTTATCCTTCAATGACAAAGTCCTCAGGAGGAAGGAACAGGGGACCAAGATATGCGGAAGATAGAAATTGTAGGCTCAGAAGTTCTTGCACAAGCTAAATCTTAAACCAGCCAAGTGTATTAAGAAGTACAGCATCTTATATACTGTCTTTAGGGGAGAGACAGGGTGGAGTCAGCGGAAAGCTATCTTAAAGTGGGACAGAGTTGCCAGGAATCTAATCAATCAGTGTTGTTCAAGAGGAACAGTATGGTGGTTTAGATGAAAATGGCTCCCATAGGGCTGTAAAAAGTGCTGCTACTAGGCCATATGGCCTTTTTAGCATAGGCCTTGTTAGAGGAAGTATGTCACTGGGGGTGGACTTGGAGATTTCAGAAGCTCAAGCCAGGGGCATCACTCTCTCACTACTATTCCTTTGGATGTGGTTACTTTTGTATCTCCTCTTCTGATCTAGATGGACCAGCTTGTTATCCTTCAGTGACTTTTCTTGCTACTGCCATTCCAGATATATACATCTCAACTACTTCTCTAGTATCATTTCTGCCTGTGTGCCACCATGTTTCCTGCTCTGACCATAATAAACTGTAAACCAACCCCAATTAAATGTTTTCCTTTATAAGAGTTGTCAAGGTCATAGTGTCTCTTCACAGCAATAGAACACTAAGAAACACAGGATATCTCAAATGTGTCAGGGACTGAGCACATAGTGAGTGGCCTTGAGACTGATAACTCCAGTCTCTTCAGTGGTGGTGGTGGTGGTGGTGGTGAGGAGTTCCTAGGAATTGAAATCTTAACTCCTTCAAGGCCACTACCCCAGCCCCAGACTGCACCTTGCTAAGTCTGCTCCTGAACAAAGACATGGAGTTAAGTTCTCTGCCCATTCTTCAGGGCTCTGATAAAGCCTTGGGTGGCCTGCCTCTCAACACTGTGACTTATCAACCTCTTTTCCACAGTATGCACCTTGGTTTCCTATTTTCTTGTTGACTTGGAAAAGCTGGTCTTATAAAATTTATTTGTTAATTTTCAACATTGAACGTGACTATGTTCTCTCCCATACCCATTTATCATTTTATCTATAATATTTTTCATGGAATAGATTTATGATACTTTGATTTATAAAACCTTTTATATTTCATACATTTGTGTTTTTAAGTTCTTCACCACAGATCAAAAACCAGTCTCCTACACATAAAAATCATAATTATACTTTCTTCTTTCACATTTAGATCTGTAAGCCATCCAGAGATTTTGTTGTATTTAAGTTTTCCTCCATACAGCAAGGCAATATCCTGACATCTATTTAAAAACCCATTATTTCCCACTGGTCT
Source organism: Montemys delectorum (assembly GCA_019843815.1). NCBI lineage: Eukaryota > Metazoa > Chordata > Mammalia > Rodentia > Muridae > Montemys > Montemys delectorum. Next base: position 13,402 of record JADRCD010227123.1, read on the forward strand.
GCAGTAATATTCTATCATATGTCACATTTCCATACATAAATACATACACTTGAAGCCCTTATTGTTTTAGAGTATATTTACTTAGTTTTACTGTACTACCCTTTTGAATTATTCCTTTTATTATTAAAATTGACTTAGCTATCTATACACTTTTATTTTATATAGGGTTTCAAAATGTTTACTTACTAAAAAGGCTGAAATATTATTTAACTTTAAATTAATAGATTAATACAATTACTATTGATGTCTCTAAATGTGGTGAATAAATATAAATTTACTCACAAAATAGTATGTGCCTTCTATTCTCATTTAAAAACAAGAATATTTTTCTGAGTTTATAGTCTTCCTCATTAGGTTTTTCCTGTTAGTGTATCTTAGATATTTTGCTATTTCTATAACTTCCACTCTTTGTATTTGAAATTTAGCAATCTTGTGGCCAGACTAAGCAAACTAAATAAAATATGTTAAGTTAGAGGCAAGAGCACTTGAGAGAAGATTCCTCACCAGTTGCTGGCCCAGGAGCCAATAAAATGAGAGAATTTCTGGAGCCAGGAGAAATGAGGGTGAGCTTTGCATGGCAAAACACAGCATATTTCAAACTCACTTCCGGATGGCCTTATCTTTCCAGTAAGAATATGAAAAGACAATGTGAAATTCAGATTCCTTTGGTAGCATCAGGTGCTGGCCCTAGTGCTTGAAGATTTCCTCGTATTCATATTTCTAGTCTTGGAGAAGTTGCAGCACCTTGAAGACCCGTGAGGAGCCCAAGGTGGTTTCCCTGTTCTTTTCGAGGTGGAAAGGGAGGCAGTAGTTTCTCTGCTCACCTCCCTTTCCCACTTTCTCCAACGTGTTGTCTCTCACTTGTCTGTGTTTTCAAGGATATGTCCCCCTTAGTTCTAACACTGAGCTCCTCTATCTGCTCTACCCCTTTGAAAAGGCAGATTACCTGATTCCCAATCACATTCCAGGAATTTTGGACAAATATACCAATGGTGCTCAGATTTTGATCAGGTGTAGTTATCATACCTTGTACCTCTGTCTCTTTCTCTGTCTGTCTCTCTGTCTCTGTCATCCCTCTCCTGTGTGTGTGTGTGTGTGTGTGTGTGTGTGTGTGTGTGTGCGTGCGTGCGTGTATGTGATGTAGTTAGTTGTTAATGTGGGTGTGTGCATGTGAGGGTGAACGTGGAAGACAGAAGTCAATACCAGGTTGTAGTGACAATTTTGGTTTCTTTAAAACCCAGTTATGTTATATGAATATGGTTTTGTTTTAATTCCAGGTATGGGAGATGGGCTGTTTCAGTTTGTCCATAGGCATTACGATTGTTTTGTGCTCTAGGATGATTATGATTTTTGCTAGTTGCAGATAGTTTAATTCTGGGGATTCTGGAGAGGGAATAAATGAGAAGGGTGATATGGTGCTCAGGAGGAGGAGGAGGGGAGGAGGGGGGGAGGAGGAGGAGGAGGAGGAGGAGGAGGCTGCTCCCTGGCTGTTTCTGGTTGTTGTTTTAAAAGAAGAAGTTGAAGATCCTGATGAAGATTGAACTTGCCCCAAGGAACTCAGTGCTCCTAATCAGCAGGAAGTGCTGGCCAAAAGAAGTCAACACCCCTTTTCCCCCTAAACTTTTCTCACTTATACCTAGTGTTGGGGGATTGGAAGGGATCAGGGTGGAACAGGATTAGATGAGAGGTAGAGGTATAAGAATCAAATAAAATATCCAAAAAGCTCGCCAACACGGTGTCTTTCCTCAGTCACTATCTTATTTTTTGAGCTAAGGTCTCTCAGTGTGTCTGAAAATCGTTGACTCTTTTTTCTGATAGGTTACCTGGCCAATGAACATTAAAAGGCTGCCCATCTTCCTTCTCCCTAACCTCAGCACTGGGATTACAGGCATAGGCCACCAGGCCTGGCTTTTTATGCACAGCTGGGATCTGAGCAAGGGTCCTCACGGTTGCAAGTCAGGCATTTTCCTGTCTGCACCCTCTTCTGAGGCCTGGTTCCCAATCTCCCTTCTTAGTATCTCTTTGCCATCGCCTGTCCCTGCTAACACCTGTTTCCCTGCTGCTTTCTTGTTCAAAAAAAAAAGCTGTCTAGCTGTCTCTCTAGAACACCGTTTTGGCCACTTTTACTTTTCTTATCAGCAAGAAGCAACCTAAGGGACAAAAGGACTTATTTTAGCTTGGGTTTCAGGGGATACAGTTATTGTGGTAGAGAAAGCATGGTAGCAGGGGTGATTCATGGTTGAGCCCTTGGGGTCAAGGAGAAGTCAGAAATCCAAAAAGTTGGAAGCCATCTATAACCCTCAAAGCTGATCCCCCACTTTCAGTGACCAGCTTTCTCCAGCTACACTAGACCCCATCTCCACAGCTTCCCCGCAAAGCATCAGCGGCTGAGAAGCCAGTGTTAAAATACCCAAGGCTGAACTAGACATTCTAAATCCAACCCACACATCACACCACACCACACCACACAGCACCACTCCATATCACACCACACCATACCACACCACACTGCACCGCACCTCACCACACACCACACTCCATCACACCACACAGCACCACTCCACATCACACCTCACCACACCACACGGCACACCCTTTCATTCATCTGGCTTTATTGACCTGTTACAGACGTAGTAGACTAGAGAGCACACTGTACCAGCAAATCTGGTGACCCAGTACACGTCGGCTTACTGGTCTTGTGAGGGAAAACAAGGTACTCCCGTCTTTGCTGAGTGTCCACTGAGCCCAACTCCGCCTTGCCTACTGGGTCATTGTGTGGGAGACATATGTGGGTGGGGAGAGGGGCTGAGGGAGGAACGAATAAACACAAATTTAGGATTTGAGTTCTTTGACTACATTCTTCCTGTTATCGAGCTCCCAGGACAGTGTGGCCCAATACTCTTACTGTTTGTTATACTCGTCAGCTTCAACGTGAGGCTCCAGGATGTTCTGCGACCACGTTCTGTCCATGTGTTTCTCGGTTGCAGACTGTTTACTAGTTCTCCAGTGTTCTCCTCTCCTGGTTCCCTTTGTGCTAGGCAGAGGACGAAGGCCAGGCATGAAGCACGTACCTTACACATCTTTAGCCTTCCTCGACTCAACACACGGGCAGGCCCTCAGGGCTCAGTTATCCTCCCTTAGCCGCAGACCACCTGTTTGGGATTACGTGATTTAGGGAAGCTAAGATTTCAGTGTCTGCAGAGAGGGCTTGGGAGGGCTGACAGAGGTGGAATGACCAAGATCAAGAAGCTGGGATCCTGGGGGACACCTGTTGCGGCTCTGGCTCTGAAACCCATGTACAGCTGAAGGTACTCTGAAGTACACTGCATATTGTATCTTGAGGTCACTGACAGCATACATGTGAGCACACTGCACCAGCTTCTGTCTGGATCTAGTCCCTCTGGTGGGAGAAGAGGAGGTTCTTTTGATACCCAAGTATTTGCTCCCTGTCTCCACATCCCGTGATTTGGGGTGGCTTCTGTCAGAAGCAGAGCCCTTAGCTTCGTTTTGAGGGCACCTCTTATCACTTGGGAATCTATCCTCGTTTCCTTTCCCCAGAACAGGATATCTGGACCACCCAGTCTGGCTGGAGCATTGAAAGGGTACTGGACAGCTAGACTACTGGCTTATCTTTGTCTTGTGGACATTTCTCCTTCCAGCACCTCTTCCGTTACAGATGGCAGAGAGAATCCGGGCCTGTGAACCATTAGTTTTCAGGAAGACTAGGGTTCTGGGAAGAGACACAGCAGCCAAACAACCAGTGGTGCCTCTCACTGGTGCCTCTCACACGAGCAGACCGAGCTTCCTAGTGCACACCAGTTGAATGGCTACTAGTTTGATTCATGCGGCAGATCCAACCCTATTCCACCAAACTTTCTCCAGTTCCAATTTCTCTCACTCCTAGGGAGCATATGGAGCATTTTCAGGTTTTATTGGCTGCTTTGGGACCTCCAGCTTCTCTTTCCCACTGAGTTACTGGTGATCCAGGTCTTCATGGTGAAGAATTTTTCTCCCACCATGGCGCCTAATCTATCAGCGTGCTAATGCTGGCAGGAGACAAGGGGCAGGGGTCGCTTATTTGATTGTTGTATCATTTATGTGTCGGTGACTTCCAACACCATTATCTTTGTTTAGCGCAAACCGAAGGCAGTTAGTGTTCCTGGCAATCTGTCTCAGGATCAAAAAGCTATGGAGACAGAGCCAGCCTTTTCTCTGAGCCTTTATCTCTCCGCCATCATTTTCCCAGCTGGGAGCCCATGATGACTCTTCTTCCAATATGCTGCTCAATGATTTTAGATGATTGATCTTTCTAAAGTGCCTCTCCGTTTTCTTGCCACACAGAAGCAGATAGATTAAGCAATTATGGATTATTTCAACATCGGATGGCCCAGGACAATTAGTCAGAAGGGAAGCAAAGAGGTAGCCCTGCTGGTTTCCTGGAGGGGGAGATTTTAGGGGGTGTTAGGGTGGAATCAAGAATGGCTTGCAATTGGGATGGAAAATGACACAGGACAGGGCCCTGCTGATATGTGGAGCTGGGGCTGAGGATACATAGTTCTACAGTGGCAGCCATTTGGATATTGTTTTATTGGACTACGACACAAAGAACCCTTACTTTCTTCAAATCAAAGCAGCACTTTAGAATAGCATTCCTTTAAGGGAGATTAAATCGCCTGGTGCTTCTTGAAGCAAACAAAGTTGCAACAGGGAGAGTGGAGAGCAAGCGCCTGAGTAGTGCATGTAATAAAAGACAATAGATTAGATAGCCTGTGAATGGATCCCTGCCCTAAATCACTGCTGAGGCCTGGCTGCCAGGAGCAGACTCTCCAAGCAGGGCCTGGATGTTTTATGGTGGCTGCTATGCTGCAGGGGAGTGAGTTACAACCTTGCTGTCAGTGAGCGGCTATCTGTTATCCCACATGTAAACAGGTATTCAAATCCTGACTCCGGAACCTTCGCCTTGGCATTTAATCATCCTGATAATCTAACCCCTGTCCCCAGCCAAGGTCGCTGTTTGGATTATGTGACTTTCAGACTCTTCTCTGGCACTGAAGGCAGGAGCAGCCGGGCTGACAGCCGCCCAACTTATCAACTGGGCTGACAGCCCCAAAAATTAACTTTGATATTTTGTGTGGAATAATTCAGTGGCAATTGGGCCAGATGATGTTCTGTAACCTAAATTCAATTTCCATCATGAGGAAACATCACAGTCACCCCATTGCCAAGAGCACCTAGCAAACTAGAGTGTGTGTGTGTATGTGTGTGTGTGTGTGTGTGTGTTTTCTCTCTGTCTGTCTGTATTTGTGTGCATGTGTGTATGTTTGTGAGTATGTGTATCTGTGTGTGTCTCTGTGTGTGTGTATATGTGTGTGTCTGCGTATGTGTCTGTGTGTTTGTGTGCATGTGTGTGTGTGTGTCTGTGAGTGTGTGTGTCTGTGTGTGTGCAGAAGCAGATAGTCACACTATATATCAGGCATTCCTATTAACAGACTGATACAATGTGATGAGCTTGCTCATTGATTCCTGGTGGTGGGGGAACCTTTATGCAGGGTCCTGTTCACTTCCTTTCTTCTTTAACTGCCTGGGTTAATTCTCCTCTTCCCTGTGGTGAGGGGCAGATGGAGAGAAGGAGTGCGAGAGAGGGAGGAGGTGTAAAACCCTCCATTATGCTTCATAACAGGTCTCTGAAAAGCCCAAAGGATGGAGGGAGACGTCCTAACTGAAGTTGGGACAGCCCAGTGCGTTGGAGTAAGGGCTACCTGCACCGCTTAAGCAGGACAGGAGTACAGTGGGTAACCAACAGGGTGAATTCTGCTCAGTGCATGGCCTTGCTGACTCGTGTCATCTCACGGAGCTTCAGTTTTCCTTTTTTGTAACATGCAGAAAGAGGTTCTCCCCGTGCCTGGTCCAGAGTAGGTAGGTGTTCGATACCAGGAGTCTGTTGAGTGCAGGTCAGCTGGAAAGACAAGACTTCAGTACTGGTCCCCTCTATGGCCTTTCGAACATCAACCTTGCTAAGCTCCCAGCCTTGGCCATACCGCTGGGTATTAATTCATCTAAAGGGATAAGAGGTATCACTACAGGGGAGCCTGTTCTGAATTAGTCACAAAGCCATGGATGCCAGGTCAAAAGGGAACTGGGAGAGCATCTACATTGCCACAAACATTTTCTGGAATGAGAGGCAGAGGCCCAAGCAGGACAAACATACTGCCCAGTGACATAATGCTGTAGACCTCATATAACACCCTCCTATCCTGGCTTGCTGGCTGAGAGTGGGAGCCAAAGGCCCCTGCTCTTCCCTGTGAAGATCTTGAAAAAGTGGCCTTGGGACCAGGCCATAAGAATGACACTTACGTAATGCAAATGGCCTTTTGGTGGGGGGAGCACCTAAACCTGGGGCTGTCATTCAAAATCTGCATATTAGAGCTATCCAAACGTGTCACTTCCATGAGAGAGTTTTGCATACCTATAATTTTATCATTTGTTAAAGATGAAGGCAAAGACATCTACTAATGAGATGGATGCTGTCGGTGATGGTCACGGTATGTTGGCGACGGATAGACTTGCCTGAGAGGCAGTCCGTTTTTTATACCTGTGAGGAGTATCTTGATTGCGTTAAGAGATGCATGTTGGCCGTGGGTAGAATCATTCCCTGTGCATGGATCCTGGACTGCAGAAACTGGAGACAGCGAGTGGAACACTAGAATGCCCCTGTCCCCTTGTACCTCTTGACTGTGTTCGATTTAACTATCTGCTTCTGGCGGCCGCCACCTTGACCACCCTGACATGATAAACTGCGCTTGAACTGTAGACTAAAATACGTCCCGTCCCTTCTCCACCAAGTTGCTTTTCTAGGAACATTTTGTCACAGGGATGGGAAAAGAAACTAATTCAGATGTGCGTGAAATTTTATATAAAATATTAAATTTTAGCAGTTTGTGATGTTGGCTTTAAAGTTATTTACTTCTCATTTCCCATCCCCTATGCTTCATTAGTTTTAAAATTAGCATAGCAGGCAACAGACTTCATTCTAGCATCATTATATATCTTTGGGTTTGTTGGTCCTCCTCCCTTGCTCTACCCCCAGCCCCCTGTCCCCCTATATTCGTCTCTATCCACATCCCAAAGTTTTTTGACACTACCCTCCCTGCTGGTATAGGTGCCATGGTGGAAATACCATATCTTGCTTTGAATGGTGATGAGAAAGAGTGGGGAAAGGAAAGGACTGGTTCTAGAAGAAGAAAAGGAAGAGAAGCCAGTGTGAGAAACTGTCTCCAACATCAGCACACAGCTCCTAAGGCTCCACTGGCTCATAAATCAGTACCTTGTATTGTGTTTGAATTAAAAAAACAACTCAGGAGAATCTGAGAGGTTTAGGATTTTGCTCTTTAAATCCAGTGCCAACTCAAGTGTCTAGTCTGCCGCATCTTATGACATCAAAGGCAGATCCTAGCCAGATTTATGTTCAGGTCCTTGGTGAGGGTTCCCACTGTATGTCTCCTTCTGCTGAGGCCCATAACCTAAATTCTGTGACTCCAACAGGCCTTGGCAGTACATCCAGGGCCATCTGCCAAATGCCTGGATCTTATTTGTTCCCCCATGTCTCCCCAAGAAACACTCTTGTTCGTTTAAATACAGACATGACTACCTTTGCTGGGGCCCACGTATTTATCTCCTTAAATAGAAACGCCATGTGTGTAATGCTCTCTTTGAAAAGGAAAGCCCAGGGATTGTCTGCATGAGGTTATAAAATGATCCCAAGGTCCAAGTCTGGCTCTAAGCAAGTTGAGTATACATCACCTCGTTTAATTCAGCAATATCATCAATGTCAGTGCGTATCCACCGGCTGTTGGCTATTGGTCATCCGGACCTGACACAAACTCAATAAATACTCCATAACCCCTGACAGCCGCTAGCAGATTAGCCCGAAATGAATGATTGCCCAGCCAACACCTGCTGAACCAAATCAGCCCCGTGACGGATGGGCCTGTACTGAGCTCTGACCACTAGTGAGATCAGTGGAAGAATGATTTTATACTTTAAGAAAAGAATTAGAGACGGCGGTGGCTGGAGTGATTGGAAAGCTTTCAGTGGGGGCCGTTTTTCTTCTCTTTCTTCCTCTTCCCTGGACAGATGACCTGCTGTCTCTCTCCTCCCACTCCCAAGGCTAGGTGCACCCAAGGAAGACAGGAGAATCAAGGGTGCAGGAGTGGGAGACCGCTGAGGCTGGCTCTAGGCAACTTTAGGCACATGCAGAATGTAGACTGCTTTGTTGCAGAGGCAAAGAGCTGCCCTGAGATGGACGCCTATCCAGACAGGTAGACCCCATGGCTACATCACAGACCCGCACCTGATCCCGTGGGGAAGCAGGACAGCCATTAGGGAAGGGCTGTATCTTATTAGCAATGGAGGGCTGAGCGGGGAGTTCCCCAGAGGGCTTCCTCTGATCCCGCAGACAACATCCACTCTGTTTTCTCTCCCAGAAGCCACCTCCAGTCATGCTGTTTGAATTAGAACACAGGCCTGTTGGAAAAGTCCATTTCCAAGCAACAAAGCCTTTTGTTCAAGTTCTTGTTCTTCTGTGCAGTGGACAGGAAGCACTGCTCTGTGTCATCAGGCGAGAGTTTTGAACTTGTTGTGACTTTTCTCACACATACAATGAGAATTTTTCTGCTTACTCTCCTTCCTCTAAAAGGGACTTTTTAATGACACCAGACCTTGGTACTCAGAACATGTGTACTGATTTCCTGTATGGAGGTTGGTTGGTTGGTTTGTTTGTTTACTTATTGGCTAACAATTTGGCAGTGGAGCATTGGTCTACACTGAGGGGTTGCTTTTACACATAGACCTTTGAAACCCATTGCCATGTTTATGTAAGGGCTCCTCAGAGGGTATCACTCATTAAATCACAGAGTGCTTTCTGCCAGGGGTTGAGGACGGACTTCTGCCTACTTTGAGATCCAGGAATGGTTATGCTTACCTTGAATAACCGTTTAGATTTGATGCTGTGGACTCCTTCACACCGATGACAAAGACATACCTGAGCAAGTTGAATGGGCCTACTGACTAGTGCTCTAAGCTCAGGACAGGCCTGTGATTGGGTGTTAATCTCATTAGTCATACTTCCTGCCTTGACTTAGGTCTTTTCAGATTTCTTTTCTCTTATAGAGTTCAGTGGTTTCGATTTTGGTTTTTGCAATGCTAGGATCAAACCTGGGTCCTTGCTGCATGGTGGAAGCGTCTCATGAGACTTACATCCAAGCCAAGGTGGTTTGGTTTTGTTTTGTTTCGTTTCGTGGCTCCCATGTAGCTTTGTTGTCTGTACGGGAGTAGAGATAAATCAAGTGATTTGTTTTTATTTTGGATTTTGAGGCCAACATGGTGGGACAGGCAGATAGTCTGAGCACAGAGATATTTGGCTACATCTAGAAGAAGAGATTACAGGTAAATTAACTTTGCAAGAGGATGTGTTTGTGCCTGAAAATTCTCCACACGAGGTCAGGTCTGTTCTATCTGTGTGGTCTGTCTGTAAGAAGTCAGCCCCCAGAGGGATCCCTGAGAGGTCCTGTCTACCTTGCTCAGTGCAGAAGCCCAGATCACTTGCATGGTGAGTCCTACTGTGTGGTAGATGGCTTACACAGGAGGTGGAGCAAGCCAACAGGGGTTGCCTCACTGTTTCTGTCCCATGCACCAGGTGGATGCGTACTCTGGATGGCCACTCTGTGTATTTCTTCTATGTTCAGTTACTCTGCCAGACGTGTTGCCTGGCCTCAGGAATTTACCTCTTCTTGTTGAGCCTACTGAGCCCAAACTCTGTTCCTCAAAATCATTTCTGATGGATCACTTGTCTGCATGTTTCCCTTGCAATTTGATCCTGGTCGCTGGTGCCAGTATCTTGATGCCTTTGCATGCAAGGCATGCAAATGTCCCTCTCTGCTCTTCCATTTAATACCCTAATTTGAAAGATAGACTTTGAGCCTTATTTGGTTCAAAGTTATCCTCAAAATCATGGCAAATCTACTTGGGCAGATGTGTCAGGAAATGAAATTCTTCCTTAGGGCCCCCTACCATGTCTATTCTTATTTTGTTTCTAGGTAAGTTAGTGGGTCTCAACTCTGCTACACATTTGAATCATAGGGCAGCACTTGAAAAATGGTAAGGCCACCCCCAGTCAATTGGAACTAATTGCTAAGTGTTAGAAGGGCCTTGGATATCTGGGTTTCTTAAAGTTGTCCAGATGGCCCTCATGTGCAAATCAAGGCTAAGAATAACCACTAGCATAGAGTCCAGTCTAGAGCAAGTTCTGAAATTATTTCCAGGCTGCAGTGGGAGCTGTCATTGGAGGCTGTGAGGATAGAGTGCATGGTACAAGCAAGGTACTTGTTTGCTAAGCCCTGGAGGAATCTATGGAGCTGCTTGAAACGCCAAGTACCCTCCCACCGCTGCTGTCTGTCAGACAGATGGACGAACGTACGACTTTGGGGAAACTTTGGAGAGTGAGGTGAGAAGGGAAGGCAGGGAGAGCCGGAAGACACAGACTGGCAGTCAGTCTCCATGACAGCCATTCCCAAAAGGCCCAGCACATCCCTCTGCAAGTGGGCACTGAAGGGAGAGATTCTATTCTGCACCGCATTGTACACAGAACCAGTCCCATAAGAGGACACAGGCCAGGGCACTGCGGGAGGACACAGAGAGGTTTCAGGATATTATGAGCTGCTGGGAAGGTCAGCAGCGTCTATTTTCCTCCCTCGCTTGGTCGGGAGGCCTTTGCAGGTGTTAGTCCTGCCTCATTTATCTTCCGCTGTCAGGGAAGTGCAGCGTTCCACGAAAGTGAACTTTCCTGAAATCTCAAGCTTGTTCATTTCTAAGCCAAAATTTCATTTATTTTAGCCATTCTGGATGGAAGACTTTCTAAAGTACATTACACACCTCCTTACTTTCTCAGAAACACAACTGGATTTAACCCTTTCAGGATGACCTGGCCTCATGCCTCCAACCAGCGGCCACGGCCACTTAACTTTGCCCATTTTCTCTGCGGTGAGGCTGCTATCAATTCTCCTGATGGCTATTGAGCTGTGCCTCATGTTTCTCTCTTCTTTTCCCTGAACTTCTTGGATATGCCACATCTCGTCTGATTGACTGAGAAACCAACAGCGGTTGTTAGATTTTTATGTAGGCAGGAATGAAGGGGCCTTGAGCAAGAGCCCAGGTCTTTCCGTTAAGCAAGCCGGCCCACGCAGTTGCTAGAGAGATGTGCAAGAGTTACTTTAAATATCCAGAGATTTCTCTGCTTGCACACCTTGGAACTTACTAGAAGTCAGACTTCAAGTTAAGTAGGGGTGATGTTGCAGTGGGCTTGAAGAGCTGTATAAGTATTTTCTCCTGACTGTTCATTTTCAAGAATGCCATGTGTCTCATCCAACTAGCTGGGTCCCTGCACTGGATATGTTATTGGCCTTACCTGCCAGACTGTCACCAGGTTTTTTGTCTGTGGGTTTCATGAATCTGGACTTTGTCTGACAAAGAACCACCCCCCCACTCACTGAAAGAAATGAAGATCAAAAGCCCCTTCAGGAATATGTCCAGGTCCTCAGACTAAGATACAGAGCCCTGGTTTGAAGAGCTGTCAGGCTCAGACAGATGCAGTGACATTTGGAAAGTAATTTGAATTACCAGAGGACCATGGATATTGGATGGTCGCTAAAGATGTCTCCCTTGCTCTTGCTGTCAGCACCAATCAACGCTAGTCCAGCACTCTCCAGAGAGGAGCCTTGTCCTTACCTAAACTTTGGTGTCTCTGGGAGTTCTGTCATTGGGCCTGGCAGCCCCAGTGTATTTCTTGCAAGAAATAATAGCCTACAGGGATCACAGGAAGGAAAGGTTGTAGGGTATAGGAAGATGGCTCCGATGGGTCCTGTTCACGGTAACGGACAGAGCTTGAGTATTTCCTTCAAGACCATCTCTAATCTGGGCCCTTGGCCACTGTCCTCGTGTGTTGGCAAAATCAGAGGGGTATGACCATCCTGTGTGATAGACCAGACAAGGCGTCTTTCCTGAGGTCCTGTAGCTACAAAGTGATGTAGCTGTGTTTAGAATTCTGGATAATAATCATGCCGAGGACACATTCCTCCTTTTGAGTCACCAGGCCTGGCAGCCACTCGCTGTGTCATGGCTTCACTATTTTTCCCTGAAAGCACCCAAAAATTGGAGCACAATGCTTGCAGTGGTGATGACCAAAGGGCAGAGGCAAGACTAACCCCTCTCCTTCCACGGTGTGTGGGGCTCTGACAGAACACAGTTACTCTAGAAATACTCTGACTCATGTTCTCCCAGTTACCTGGAATCCCCAAATTAGAGCTTGACTCCCCCAGCCTCAGGTTCTTTTCGGGATGCGAAGATACAAATCCCTCTGGAAAGACCAACTTCACGTTCCCGCCGTTCACCTGCTGTTTAGAGAAAAAGACTTCCAAATATTTTTTTTTGAGGGCAGATTTTTATTTTTTTTTACCTCCTGGGAAGGAGAACAGGGAAGCCTGGGCATTCTCAGCCGACAGGTCAGCTTGTTCGCAGAGAGACAAACAGGGAGCCGAGGAGCCAGGGAGCTTCATCTGGGAGTCGTTTGGAGGTTTGAGATCCAATGATCTGTTAGGAAGTACATTGTAGCAGGGATGGTAGGGTCACCTCTGTGTAAATGCTGGGGGGATGGGCACAGCCACAAAAGCATCTGCCGCAGGAGGACCTAATGGAGGACTGCCTGAGAGACCAAGGATCGCTGGTGCAGACAATGCCAGCCAATCGGGAACTGCGGTTTAGAAGAGATGCTTTCTTGGGACTAACGGAGTGTGGGTGGAGGGTACTCAAGGAGCTTGTGGCTGTGTTCAGATGAGCTTGCTGTGGGCATTTGGCATTTCTCACCTGCTCCCTGAGTCTGCGTCATTGACTATGCCACCTCACCTCCAACCCAAGGGCAGGTAGAGTCAGGTGGCAAGTGGTCCAGGGCACAGGCAACAGTACATAGCACATGATGGAGTTTAGAAGACACTGCAAAAGATGTAGACCTGGGATTCAGGCAATAGTTGGTGATTCCAGAGGCAGAAACATGAATCATGACCATGTCATCTCATTTAGTCCCTATTTCCTGGGTCAGCCACCATCGCTTTGGAACTTAAATCATGCGGTATGTGGTAGCATCACACATAAAATCAGACTCAGTAAATGCTAAGTCAATATTAAGCATGCCACCAAGACATGCTGGGAGCTCTGAGTCCATTGAAACACAGTGTCCAGCACATGACTGACAGAAGGAAAATACCCTCTCTTGATACCCATGCCTTTGTGAACCAATGTAGAAGTCAGAAGACAGAGCCGTGTGACCCTCCAGCAGGGCTAAGCAGGCCATTTTGGCACCTTCCGGTTCCAAGCCAAGGATGTCCACTTCTCTCTGCCCTGTAAATGAGAAGAAACTGAGTGACTTTAAAGTCTCACATATGTCTCTTCTTCATCACCACGCCAGGCACGACAGTAAATTTTAGTCAGTTTGATCAGATTAAGAAACATCTAGAGGACTAGTAAATCCACACTGTGTCTGTGTTGGAGTTTCTACTGTCGTAAAGTAAAGAGTCTAACCTAATAAATGGACTAAGTCCTTGGTGGGTTCACAATGTAATGACATTATGAAGAATGGGTTTAAGGTAGGTGGTGAGAGAGTCAACAGGGGTATGTTCTTGGGTCTATAGCTTTCCTCTGCTTCCTGGCTGACAAGACACCGATATCTGCCTCTACCAATGGCTCCTGACTCTATGATAGTCAAGCGCATGCAGCCAAGCAGCCAGGCTGGACCCTCTGAAACCATCACCCGAATTACACCCCCTCTCCCTTGTTTCACAGAGTAGTAAAATGTAACCAGTAACCACCACCCTTCCAGCTCCAGCTCTGAGACGCTCGCCCTCCCAGCTAATCTTTTGCTCAGCTTTTCTGTGTCATCTTCCACTTCTCTGATATACCCATCAGTCCCATTCGAATCTGAGTTCACAGGCGAATCTGCAGTTGTTCATCTTTGTAAAGCTCTCCCAGCCTGGAGACTCTTATCTTGGCAGAGCTGTGTCCCCCGCGCAGGCTACAGCCTGATGATTGGGTTGAGTTGCAGAAACAGCACAGTACCAGTGGTTTGTACCTGCCACCTAGTACTTGGGGTGTTCTACCTTGGTTTGGTTGTTTTGGGAATGAAGTCCACATCGCTACTTAGCAAAACACCTGCGCCGACGATGGTGTAATAGACATAGAAGCGTGGCAGGATTTCTGCAATGATAGAGTCCTGAGAGTCGAGTCATCTAGAGAGCCCTATGAAACACCGGTTCCCTACTCCAATGGTAGGAGAGCACTGACTTCATCGAGCATGTCTCAGAACTTCTCAGCATCTATAGAGCATACAGAATGATCCATTTGTTTATTGACCGTGAGACACGCCTTATGTCCCTCTTAACCCCGGCACATGCTGTCAGTAGTGAGATAGAACCAGTTTATGGCCACTTTGTGAGAGACAATTGTTAAAGTCTCAGGACCTTCATGAACTGATAAGTGTCATATTGCTACTTTGGGATTGGACCGTAAATAGGATGTGCTTGTACCATGGAAATGGCTAAATGCTACCAATCAGAATTTCTTACTCCAGAATTCTGAGGATTACAGCTCTGGAGATCCTAGTTTATAGGACTAAGAAAGTGCTGACATATAGGCCAGAGGAAGCAAGTGGAAGCACAAATCCTCTGACAGCCACATGGGCTTGCAACCCTTCTAAGATCCTCCTGGGGAGCCATGTGCAGCATATCTGGTGGACCGGAGATGATAATGAAGGCGATCACACCTAAGGAATTTGTTTCTCCACCCAACTTAATTTGTTCCTTATACAGAGCCTGTTGTCAATTAACCCATTAGTAGCTAATTTAATTTCCTCATCAGGGTCGTAGCAGAAGGTTTTCTAATTTGAGTGTGAGGCATACCAGAGCAGGTGCAAGCATGCTTCTGCGTCTGCTAGTGACAGCCTGGCCCAACTTGAGGCTGTGCATCTCCAGGGACACAGAAACCAGGCGTTCCTTTCCAATCTCACCACTGGCTGGCTGAGAGACCTTGGACAAGTCATTTATCTGACCTGAGGTTCTCAGCTACAAAATAAGGCTAACCCCAACAGTCTTGGGATCTGTTTTCATTTCAGGGCTTTGTAATGAGTGCCCTTTACTTTCTCAGGCACTCTTAGAGCTAGTGTTCTGAGAGAGACAGACCCAGCCCCAGCCTGGCTCTCTAAGACATTAGCTCCCATAGAGCACACACACAGCTCAGAAATAACCAAGTGAATAACCAAGTGCATAAGAGATCTACAGATGGGCAAGCACCCTCCCTGAAGGCCACCTGCGAGTCCTTTGGCATCTGAGAGAACCTGGCTCTCAGGGTATGGATTTTCTCCTTAAGTCATGGAGAAAATGATTGTCTTTTGACTGGAAAGATCTTTTAAAAGCAACCCTGAAGTTGGGGATGGTGATTCCACCAGAGGTTCTTTTATTGTTGAGAATAGTTTTCAGTGTCCTGGGTTTTTTTTTTTATTTCAGATGATTCTGCAAATTGCTCTTTCTAAGTCTGTGAAGGAATGAGTTGGAATTTTGATGGGGATTGCATTGAATCTGTAGATTGCTTTCAACAGGATAGCCATTTTTATTATATTAATCCTGCCAATCCACGAGCATGAGAGATCTTTCCATCTTCTGAGATCTTCTTCAATTTCCTTCTTGAGAGACTTGAAGTTCTTGTCAAACAGATCTTTTACTTGCTTAGAGTCACACCAAGATATTTTATATTATTTGTGACTATTGTGAAGGGTGTTGTTTCCCTAATTTCTTTCTCAGCCTGTTTATCCTTTGTGTAGAGGAAGGCCACTGATTTGCTTGAGTTAAGCTGTACTACAGAGCAATTGTGGTAAAAACTGTATGATATTGGTACAGTAACAGGCAGGTAGATCAATGGAATAGAATTGAAGACCCACAAATGAACTCACACACCTGTGGTCACTTGATCTTTGACAAAGGAGCTAAAACCATACA